>JANHFL010000510.1:40785-52766 GCA_032468155.1 Oxyrhabdium leporinum
TTGATGGGGTAGGGGTTGTGTATTTTTGTGAGTTGTGTAATTTTGTGAGTTTAGTTGTGTAATTTTGTGAGCCACGCCCACCCAGTTACATGATCACCAAGCCATGCCCACCAAGCCACCCCCACAGAACCGGTAGTGAAAAAATTTAGATTTCATCACTGGTCTGGACCCATTTATGTCAATGAATCCTTTAAACATGCAGCTTGTCTCTTTGATTTAGGAAATCGGGGGAGTGGCTACGGAATGAAACAGGAATAGACTTATCTTGACGTTTGCCTCTTATTATTTGATCAGAGATTAGTGCCAGCAATCTTGTTCTTTCCTTATAACAGATTAGGGCATAGCGCTTTTCAGAATGGAAGGAACTCTATTTTTATAAATATATGTGGGATATGTTTACGCATACTTGTTATATTTACATTCCATATATATCTTGAAATTTTTGAAGAGCTACAGATTATTGGATAATCTCAAATGATAATGGATCGGATCTAGATATCCAGCAATTTGGTATTATTTAATGAAGCGGTTTTCTTGGATGATTTTTTCATTTTACTGTTGCTTTGTAATCTATTACTGTTAATATATTTTTATTGGCATATTGTAAGAGTAGAGAATAAAAATAACCCTGAAATTATGCAGCCCAAAACCTATATAGACCACACACCATATAGCAGCACCTTGTTCATTATTCACCTATAGCCTGCATATTCTGAGAAATTCTAACAACTGCAGTTTCAAATTACTGCTTCACCAAAAGTAGTCAAATTCAGGGAAAAATGATTCCTCTCAATGATTGAACAGTAGAGTTTCAACAATAAAAAAAGTCAAGGAAAGCAATAACGATTTCTTTCAGCAATCTTTCCTTGATTCGCTTTTTGTTCAGAAAGAAATTTGATTAAGGAGTGGAACACAGAAAGTTCAAAGTTTTTTTCTTTATTTTAGCTATTCTCCTATTGCTGTTCTCTAGGGGATGCCGTAGGATTAAGAAAAATTTCTGAAGAGCAATCACCCATTATTTTACCTGCACCCTATTGCACCATCAACTTTCTAAAAATGAATTACTTTCCATATTTATTGCACTACACTTTGAATTACTACTTGCATCTCTCACCTTCATTAACTCTTCTACTTGCTTAAGCAAGGAAATGAGGAATAATTCAGTACATAATTGTATTTATAGGTTCCAATCAATGTTTGGATGTTCACTGTAAAAAGAACCTTGCATCAAACTATGCATATATCTCTATATTTGCACCAAAAATTATCAACATGTTATCTTTTTATCACGAATAAAATGAGAATTAACAAGATACAAAGCATGGCTTCTGGAATTCTTTCCAAAGCCTTTACCAGCGCTGGCCATAAAACATATATTTCTGTGGATTGGGATGCATTTGGATAGGCTGCTTTGAGTCACATGACCAGGAGGGGGAAAGGCAGAGCTATGAGAAGGGAGCATCTACTGATATTCTGAGCCACTGCTTCATCCAATTGTGAAGCACTGAGAGGATTTTTCAGGATGCTTCCTCCCCACCCCCCCGAGTCCCAAATTCACTGCTTCTTTTGCTAGCTTCTTCTACCACATGCTTGGTTCTGTTTGTTTTTCTTCTTCAAATGTAACGTTTAAGAATAGTGGATTGCAGTGAAAAAGCACAAATTGTGTCATCTGTCTGCTTAGCCTTCAAATGACCCTGACATTTTGGAGGCATCTGGCAGCAGATAAAATATTTCCTGCTTACTTTATTAAATATTTAAGTACACACAAACTCCAGTTTTGTGTTTTATCGCTTTGATCCCAAAGATTATCTGTCTCATGAGGGAGGGAAGTTCCCTGAGGATGTGCTCCAGCACAAGCCTGAAAACTCGGAAGACAATAAACCTCTGGTCCCAGTAAATGACCCAGACTGGATCCTGCATTATTCCTCTCAAGCATTACATTTTCTCTCCGCCACATCCTTTTTTTGAATGCAACCAATAACCATGCCAAACATATCCAGTTGCAGCACCTGGACATCTTGAAAATATAAGCAAGTTTAGGTCTTGTTAGCACCAGAATAGGGAAGCACCATGAAATCCCTGGGCAAGGAAGTTTAAAAAAAGGTCTTTGAAGAAGGCATTACAGGTAATCCTGGACTTACGACCACAATTAAGCCCAAAATTTATGTTGTTAAGTGAGACATTTGTAAATTGAGTTTTGCCTCATTTTACGACCTTTCTTGCCACGGTTGTTAAGTGAATCACTGCAGCTGATAAGTTGGTAACCCGATTGTTAAGCGAATCTGGCTGCCCCATTGACTTTGCTTGTCAGAAAGTCACAAAAGAGGATCGCATGACCTTTGGACATACCAACAGACATGTTATAACTTTGAATGGTCACTAAACGAGTGGATGTAAGTCAAGGACTACCTGTATTTTAAAGAAAACAACCTGGGCACATTTATGGGATCACCAGGGTCAAGCCTGAATGCCACATACAGTAACTTCAAAGATGATGGATCTCTCCTCCAAGTTACCATGAATGAAACCAAGACAAGATCTTTACCATTTATTTCCAACAGCCACTAAAATATAAAAGATATCACATTAAAATAGAGTGTTCTGGGCCATGAATGCATATGCACAATAATTTATTTGGTGATACAAGATTCTTCATTCTTTAAGAATTGTTGTAAATCAACTGGTTGTCTATGCAATTGTTTACATCTGTACATTGCCCAGAGTCCATGCAGATTAAGTCTAGATAAATCTTATGAATGAATGAATGAATGAATGAAACATCTAATAGCTACAAATATTTTTCCTTTTATTCCATGAGAAGAGTGTAGCGGAAAAGTGATTATCTTGTGATAAAAGCTCCAACTCTATCATACTGAGGAATAATTAAAATTAAATTAAAAGAATCACATTGACATGTGATAGAGCCATTTATATTTATCCTATATTGTGCCTTAAAAGTTTTCTACTATACACTGAGCAAAAACTATAAATGATAAAGCTTATAGCATAAAATTATTTTTGAATGTTACGCATATTGTATTTATCATAAGAAGTATAAATTAGAAACAAAGAGTGATAGAATGCACTATCTGTATTGTAATGTTTTCTTGCCATTTTTACTTGTTTTGATTTTAAATTGTTTTGCTTTTAATATGTTATTATTATGCCACTCAGTTGCTAGGTGAGATGGGAAGTTACATAAATGCAATTAGATACATACCTACAAATTAAAAATTAATTGTAAATATATTTCTAATATATATCAGTGATGTACATTACTAATGAATTGCAGTATACTGCAATATATATGCAGTGATGCATGCTTTGTAAATTTGCAGTATCCCTATTGTACATTCCACTCTCTACATCTTGTTTCAAATTTTAAATTAAATAAATATAAATAATGTCCAGTAGAATACTATGACCTTTATTTTATTGCAATTAATATAGACTTACAGAGGAACAGTTAAATTTCAATTTGAGATTTAAAGAGCCACAACAACTTAGAATATGGGTACTTTGATTGAGCACACGGAACATGACTGAATAATATTAATAAAAATTAATTCCCCTGGAAGAAAGAACTCTTCCCTGAATAAATTACTTTCTCTATATTGAAATGTTAAACAGATCATTCTGGTACAAATTAATACTGAAAACCGAGCACTGCAATGCTAATATTTTCAGCTGATAATATTAAAAATAACACAGGAGAATATAGAAGTAATTCAAAAATTCAATATATTTTTAAAAAGATTACTGTAATGTCATTTAATATGTGTGATTGCCTTAGGTATTCAATGCCAGTTTTTTGTGTATGTTATAAAACTGGGAACTGAATAAAGCCACTGTTTTCTTGTTTAGATTTTGCGACACTTTTGCATTCTCTTAAGGAATTAACTTTAGATTTGTGCACCATGTAAAATAATGTGTCCTAAATTACTCTACAGTTAATACTTCTTGTCAGCCAAAGAAAGCATTCATCCTGGGGTTTTTTTTAGTGTAGACAAAATGTAAAAACAGCAGAAGCAAAAACCGAATAGTTACTGAAGTCTTCAACCAAGCTCATATGAAAAGACTATAAAGAATATGAATATTTCAATGATGGTACCAGCATTATGGAACTTATTAACCACCTGAGACACATAAGGCTCATGCTTCTGAGCCATAAGACACCTATAGATTTAAATAGGGCTTCTTGATGGACTGATTAAATGCATGATTTATATAATTGTATTTAGTTCGTTACAGTCCTACTGTTTGTATTTTATTAGTTATTAAGTTGTTTATTGGGTGTTAATGGTCTATTATTTATCTGTTATTTATTTGATTTATATCTCTTTTCTAGCCATGTGAATACTCAAAACAGCTGTGATTTTTTTGAAGTGGTAAGCAACTTTGCAGATTTCCTCTTAAAAATACCCTTACATAAACAAACATAGGCACTGAAGAACATGTTATTGAACATGTTATTGAAAAGAACAATCATTTCCTAAGTTTTGTCACCCAAAGCCTACATGCCAGAATTCTTATAAAGTTAGCTCCTTAGCATATGGTTCAATTTTAAAAACTCAACTCACTGATAAAAATGAATGATCAAAACATTCATGAATTGCACTCCAGACAACTTTTGAGGCAATACACACTACACAGTTAATCCAGTGAATATTTCACCTTAACAGATAAGAATCAAAATTGTATCTAGGCAACATTATATCGCCATTGACACCAGATGCTCTTCGGAAGTCAGTAAGTAGGACATGTGCAACAGTAAACTTAATTACTACTACTCAGTTCCCCGGCAGTTGGCCTTGAGAGTATAACAACCACTCTCATCCTTCATCTCCATCAAGATACTAATCTCTTTTTAAAACAATCCAGGTTGGTACCCATTCTGCCCACATTTTGAAAACCAAGTCACAGTTTAGCTATATACTGAATCAATTATTATAACTATTCAAGCACATGAAGCACAGAATACCGAATGGTTTTATTTTCAATTGTTCCATCACTTCAGGAGAAGAAACAAAAATTCTGCTCAATTCTCTTCATTGTCCCTAGTTACATACACCAGTTACTCATCAGATTTTTGCATTTTTTTGCTGAGCTACAATGCCCTTCATTATCATGGGAGTTTTCTTTCAGAGCTTCATCATTTAGTCTTTCTTCTTTTGCATCCTTTTTAAATGCAGAAGTTTCTTTATAAGGTATCTAAGATCACTAAGGAATACAATTACCAGCTCTTACAAGAAAGTTTCATCGTGTTCTGAGCATTGTATTAGTGAATCAATAAACAGTAGTAGTATCCATTTAAATCTTTTTATAAATAAATATCTGATCAGAAAACTGATGAACAATCTGATCACCCCTGCAAACCTTCAAAATCTGGAGCTTTGTGGGACCTTCTGGCACAGTTTTCAAAACACACAGCATGATTGCAAAGGGGAATATTTCATTTCCAGAGTAAAGGTTACCTATATATATTATATTCACAAATCTAATCATATGTCAGTATAATTATTTCTAAGCAAAATATCATTTTATAGTTCTCTTATTCCATTAAAACGGTATATAATAAATGTTCATGGCATTACAAATTTTATTACTTCAAAATATTTAATTTACATGTATTGCAATGGTATTGATAAACTATTCGCGCATACAAAGCACAGAATTATGAAAATTTGCTTATTTCACTTGTACTATTTAAAATGAAACCTAGCCTTTACAGGGATAGAGAAAAAAATAATAGAAACATATATTTGGCAAAATTACATGTACAACTTCATTTCCTAAGTATTGTTACTTAATATGCTGAGAGAAGTATATTCAAAAGGGAGGATTCTTCTCAATTAAAATGTAATTCTTCCTCAAATCGAACAGGCAAAAAGGCACATAAACAATCTTGTTATGTGGCCTTCACAGTAAAGGAATGATTCCTCTACATACGGTAAAGCTGTCTAGGAGAAATCAAATGCAATTTGCCGAAGTGTGATAGCGATCAGTCTAATCTAAAACACTTTCTATGGAAACACCAAGTCAACTATCTTCTGTGTACAAATACTTAGACTGCCACACACATAATTTAAAACCTATTTTTCTTTTAAGGAAACCCTACTGCCTTATTCAAAGCTCAATCATTTACCATGGATATATTCACAATATGCAAAACAGATATCAGATTGTTGATGTGACTTTAGAACACTTGAAACCACAATATGGAAGGTGCAGTCCTTTAGGTTTGCCTCTACTGGCTAAGATTCCAGTACACCCTTTTTCAGTATTTGGGTGTTTTTTACAATCAGGGTAACATTCTTAAAGCTTCAATTGTGGCTATTTCCAAATAAGACCAATTATGAGCTAAAACCAATCAAAGCAGCCTATTAGTCACAATCTCCATCAAACATAGGACTAACTTATCCATCTATCACAAGCATAATCAGCAAACTAATTATAAATAAATCCATCCATCCATCCATCCATCCACCTATCTCCAGTTGTGGTAAACAGACAACTGGTCTGCCAGCTGCTGCTATTCCATTAAAAAAAAAAAGACATGGTTTTTGGAGAGTGAGGTGGGTAAAAAGAAGACTGCTTTTCCTGTTGCCATCAGGAATGGGTTAAATACCACAACTGTTCCCCAAAACAATTAAAGCCTTCCGTTGCCAATATATTCACACATCTCACTTTCTGTGGTTTAATTGTCTTAAAAGTTATCTTCAAGCTTCACAATATTGGACATATTTTTTTACTATTCTAAGGGAGATTAATGTTGAATGATATTAAGTACCATCCCTGCCCTTACAAGGGCTTCCAGGGGGTGTTTAGAGAAAAATAAATAAATACATGAATAATTTAAAATCACATTCTAGTCTCTTCCCCCGTCCCCTCTATTGACTATATAAAATATTGAACTTTTTCTCATTGATAAATTGACTCTGTGAACCCATTTAGTTCCTCTCCGCCCATTATTTGAAGCCATCAACCTGCATTGTCCTTTAGCTTGACTATAACCAAGTTACTCTCCCCCTGTGCCCAACTCGAAAAGTGTCTTTGGCACCTCTGCAGTTTGAGCAGCTTCACTTTTTTTCTCCCACACCACTCAGCCTTGGCTGCCCTTAAAGAAAATCCTCACAGAACAACGTGTCAATTTTGCATTCCTTTACAAAGGCAACTTTTATTACAGAGACCAGTAGCTTGGCTCTGCTTTCCCACAGACAGAGAGCTTTGTGACCATGTAGAAACCAGGGGAAAGGAAAACATTTTCTGCATGAAAATGCAACCTTCTTATAGCACAGGGAGCTAGGGCAGGATAAGGGAGAACATTCTCCCTCTGTTAACCACCTTCCTCAATCTCTTATTTTTCCTCTCTTTCCTTGGTTCCAGGCACCCATGTATTCTTTTACCAAAAAATACTTTTCTCATTTATTCAATAAATCTATATTCATAAACCCATGTACTGAGTCATTTAGAATGACAATGTTATTGAAATCACTTATCCCTGCACATTTCCACATTTAAGTGCTTCCACTGGACATCCCTAACATTTCACTCTTTCATATCTCTGAGAAATTGCCCATATCTTCTTCTTTGTACCTGTTCATGAGTAGCCAGGAAGGCATGTTAAAGGAGAAAGGTGATCAAATGAATCTTTAAATGGATAGCATCTAGAAAGCTTTATTATTATTATCCCCAAAGCTTCCATCATCCACTTTATTAAACAAGTAGGCTATGATCTAAGTTACTAGAAGACAGTCTCCATTTTGCCATATACTTTGCCATATTGAGAACATAATGTTTCTTCTGGAACTTTTCCTGTCTGTGATAGGAGCAAACGAGCTTCCGGTTGTATAGACTAGAAGATGTTAAATATGTTTGAATATGGTTCCTAGTCAAGATAACCTAGGATTACCAGATACTTATACATCACCATTAAAGGCCTTTAATAGATGCTTCCTAATGTCAGTGTACAAGGGAGGTCTCAGAAGTCATCCTCTTTTAACACCATTTTGCACAGTAATACTAATCTTAGGTCAATAATGGCTAACAAATTGGGAGTCAAGATTACCCATTCCCTCAACCTCTGAGATCCTAGTCTATTTGGATTTTTTTAACTTTCAATAGTATTTATTATTCAGATTGGCCACATGCGTTTCAAAATACCTTCCTTGCAAAGCCATAGCAAAGGTCACAGGTGAATAACTACGTGCAGACAGACTCTTGCAATAAGAGAGACAAGTAACTAGATAACAAACCTGTCAGCAGCATAGTTCTATGTTTACCAGAGAATAAAATCATAAATCCTAATTTAAGGAATAAGAAAGAAAAGCCTCAGCTAGATTGGTGTTTTTTGTTTTTTGTTTAAAGAATATTTACATATTACATTAAATGAACAAAATTAGATCCTCCCTCTTGGAAGGAATCCAGAGAATGACCAACTGCAGACTTTCAGAAATCCTTTTATGCAGCAACTGGTGTGGAATGCAACTCAGTTTGACTTATAGATCATTTAAATTTATTACACGAAGGGGCAATGGGACAATGGAGCCCTTTTGAAGAGCACCTACCTTCCTTTGGCGGCCGCTTGGCTTCTCGTGTGAGATTGCAGACCTGGGTGGTCTGCAGTTCCTGGGTGAGACAGCCTTCGGTCTGCTCATTCAGCGGCAATACGACATTATTGAGCAACACCATGGAATGGTCATTTCCCCCTTCTTCTCCTAAATGCTGAGGGCAGGTGCATTTTGTATACATGATCCCACAGGACTCGGTTCTCCCATTCTCAGATTTCAAGCAGCTTTCCAGCCAAGTGCATAATACATGGCAACCAAACTGGCTTGGGCTCACCTTGTTCAAAACCAAAAATTCAAAGAAAGACTTTTTATCATCTTCCTTTTTGTATAATCCTATGAAATCAAAGGGGTAGACCCGACGTATCTGAATGAAATTCTTATCATATTGCAGAAATACAAAAGCATTCTTGGAATCACACAGCGGCATTATAGAATGATTATTCTTTAAGAGATCCTTAATTTTTTCATGAGAAAAATGATCAAATTGATAAGCCAGCAAGGAAAAATTAGAGCAGGTAAAGTCCTTTTTGGAAAATTTCAGGTAAATACTATATTTGGTTGGATCTGGGTTTTCCAGCGTCCATGTGCAGTTGGTGAAGTTTTTGGGAAACATTTCACTTAGAGAATACGATCCATAAATGACCCCCTTCACCAGCGTTGAACACCAGAAGTCTTGGGCAGCATTAAATCCAAACATAACCAGGAGATAGGTGGAAAATATATAAATCAGCAAATTACGAACAGCCTTCATCCTATGTCATTTGGCCTGCAGAAGAGGAGAGGAAATCAAGAATGCAGGTCAAATGCTTCATGAAACTCAAATGTCTTCTAAAATTGCAGCCAGCTATTTTCAGGATTCCATTTAGAATATATATGTAATTTCCCCTTAAAAATAGTTTTAAATATATTATTTTAATTCAAGAAATTGTTGGATGCTGTGTGAATAGTGCCACCATGTGGTCAATTTGGCTGACTAATTTGCTTTTCCAGATTTTTAAAAATAATGTTTGTTATACTATTATCACAAATGTGTCTTTTTGTTTTGCACATGTTCAGGTTGGCAGGTTCTGATTATTTTAATGACAAATTTTATCAGACAGATTACAATAGAAATTATTTTATATAGCTCTTCCATACAATATTTTCATGGAATAAGGAGAAAAATTGTGAGCAATTATTGTTATTCAGCATCTTTTCTACTGTTATTGTCACTTTGAACAATTATTATGAATCACTGTCATAATTTAAAAAATGTGCAATTTTTCCTATACTTTGGGCATTATCTTCTATATGTTTGTCACTAGAATAGTAGATTAAGTATATTATTATTTTTTAATCTGAATAAATCATTTAATTCTGTGGAAAACTTTATTCCATCTATCAGTAGGAGCAAGTTACAGTACTTTAAATACTAAAAATGTCTCTAAAATTCACTCCAGGTGGAATACAAGGAGTGAATTTCCAATAGAAATTAAAGGAGCTACTTGCTTTCTTGAGATACAACTTCCCTCTTAAACAGACCCACATTGATGCTTTTTTTCAAATATGTGTGTTGGGTAATAGTGCCATCTCTTCTCTTATCAATTCTATCCTGGAAATAGCACATGTATTATAATCCTCACAGTAGTTGAAATTTCTATGTATCTCTTTCTAAAGGAAGTGAATTGCAAATACATTTACTTACACAACATTTAAGAGAAACCGTGTTTTAGAGAAGATATTTCCAGAAGTCATATTTGTGAAGTTGCTTATTTCTTTAATAAATGGTGACCAGTTCTCTGTGAGGTCAAGTTAATATTTTAAATGAATCAGTTAACACTTTTTCTATTATTTATGTAGTGGCAACATACATACAGTTAATGAATGCTTTATATTAATTCCTCTTATTCTTTCCAGCTTTTTTATCTCCACTCTGAATGACCAGGCAGGCATCTCCCTCCCCCAATTGCGTAATGCTGAACAAATCAAGAGATTTTGAGCTTCCCAGATTATAAACCACAAGCTCCAAACACAAACAGGAGGAAAGCAAATGGCTTAGTTTTCTTTAAATCTGTAAGTTACTGAAGAAAAGTAATAGGGGTAAGGAGCAGTGTGCATTGTGGAAAAATAAGCTTCCCCAAGAAATGACAACCCCTTTTCTCTTTGCTGAGCATTATAAGCAACAAATGGCTTCTTTGCAAAATGAGGCTGAAAGGATGAAAAAGAACTTGCTTATGAGCAAACCCTGGATATGATCCTCTACTCTACAAATGTTGCTAGAGCACTTTGTGAGCACTGCAGACCTGTTATTATTTGCAAACATTTCAGCACTGAAAGACAATGTGGGATTAAAAGCATAACTTTGGGAATTCCATTAGTGAAGCATATCTTATTTCAGAATGTGTAATAAGTGTGTTGGCCTTATTTAGACATTTGATAAAAATCTGAGGAACTGCAGGAAGAGACCTCAGGAAAATGATTTCTTAAAAAACGGCCAGAGCTTCCACTGGCTGGCTTGTGTTCTGTTAAGACTCTTATAACCCAATGGATATCATTTTGGTTTTCCTGTTTGATCAGGAAAAAGACAATTCTCCATCACTTACACGGGGGCAATCTTTTAAATACACCAAATACAGCAGAACATAATATTTGGGGAAATGATGCAGCAAATGCCAGTCATTTCAGAAGCAAGAGTTTCATATGATTCAGACCATGAAACGGGGAAAGAGAAAGCTGTTTTAAAACGCCTGATTCCGGTGGACCTGAGATCCATGGGAACTCAGTTTCTTCCACTGAAAGACAATCTGCTTCTCTCTGTCTCTTACCCCCACCCCAGGTGATACTAGTTTAATCAAACCTAGACGGCGCCATCACTTCACAGATTGGCTCCACCAGAGAAGACCTCACTGAAACTTCCCATTAACCTAAGCTATCCCCTTCTTCCTCTTCTTTCCGTGAAATCACCATGTCCGTTCACAGACCTTTCCAGGGAGGCAAGATTCCCCTTGCAGCTGGGGCTATCAATCCCAATTACATGTCCACTTGCTAAGGAGAGTTTTCTAACTTTTGATAGCCGGGATGAAGAGGTTTTTGCAGGTTAAGGTTTGCGTGTCAAGTCCTATTACCTCACCTCGCCGTCCTTACCAGGCAAAAAGGCAGGCTAAGCTTCCCACCCCACCACCCTACCCTAACTGTCCCCTACCACCTTCCCATTTTCCCCGCACGACCCTTACCTTCCACTCCGAAAGCAGGCGGCTATGTCTCTAAGAAGATCCTAGCACCACATGTCCCAAAAAGAGGCACGGAGACATTCCCCTTTTGGCGGAAGCGTCGTTGCCCATTTTCCTCAGCTGGCATTCAAAATCAAAAGCAGAAGAGAGAGGTGGAGGCGGGATAAAAAATAAAATGCTGGGGTGGGTTTTTTGGGGGGTG
>JANHFL010000510.1:55438-67893 GCA_032468155.1 Oxyrhabdium leporinum
CCTCTCTTTCTCTCTCTTCCTCCCTCCCGCTTCCTCCCTCCCTCTCCCTTCCTGCATGCATGCATCAACCCCCCCAAAAATGGAAAACTTCAAAAAATAAATAAGGATGGGGATGATGTAGAAGAATGTGATGGGGATATCCAGAATGCAGCATTAGTGTCCATATCAAAATTCTATGATCTGAAATGGAGCCATAGCACTGAAAGGTAAAATGATAGGCTGGCAGTAAGTAAGGCTTTGGGAGGAATGGCAAATTAATGATGAAAACACTTGATGGTAAGAAGGGATCTTGTCCAGAATGGAGTGTCAATGTGATGACAAAGTAGCAAGCTACTAGGAAAAAATGGGCACTAATTTAACAGTGAAATCATAGTATTTAGATTAAAGTGATAGGTGTTGTTGCCCAATGTGACACAACAAAATGGATATTCCAAATGGGAGGTGACAATAGACATACTTGGTGGCCATGAGACACCTGGGACTGGGCACCTGGGACTCCAAGCAGTAGACTAAGGTGAGTTGAAAGAGAAAGTGGAGGATACTGACAGCACCAAATGACAAAAGCGAGAGAATGCACTGAATGTCAAGGAATCCCTTGGAATCAAAAGCTGGGAAGAGGTGGGTTGATACTGAGAAAATAATAGCAATTGGAAGTAAGAATTGGGATGTTTGGTAGGATGGAGATCACCGAACATATGTCACCTAGGTTGGCCCCAGGCCTTTGAGAAAGAAATTTAGGAATTGGAGGAATTGACTAAAATGCCTAAGAGACAAATTAATGGGACAATCTTATAAATGTATCATGGAGTTAAAGGGGTTTTCTTCCAAATAAATGTTACTGGGAATGAATGAAATACTATGGGGTGCTAAAAAGACTAATCATCATTTTAATGACTAACGGGAAATGTAGATCTTTTGGAAAGCATTGATATCAAGGACATGGTAGAATGAAAAAATGAACTATAAGGGATTGATAGAATTATTCAATGGGTTTATAAAGACATGACAAAGTAATAAAAATACCTTAGACATAAATTGGTAGACTGATGAGAAGATAACATTTGACAGAAAAGGTAGATTTCACTGGAGGAGACAAAATGAAACTCATAGAAAGTGCATATGTGTGTGAGAGAAATATGTGCCCAAGAGGAGAAATATGTGCCCAAGAGGTAGAATTGATGGATATTTTGTAAAAAAATGTATAACAAAATTGTATATGTCATCTGGAGCTAAAAAGGCATAAATAAGAAATGATTATCACTGATTTCTTTATAATCAATGTAGATTTCATGAAAGATAAAAGATAGGTTCTTCCTCCCTTGGTACTTCTCAGATACATTGGAACAATTCTAAGAATTTCCTTCATGTGTTCCAATTAAAGTTGTTTCAAGATCTCTGGTGGGAGATACGTTGGAAAGTCATATAAAAGAAATGCAGTCTGAACACACTAACCACAGACTGGTGAACAAAAGTTAATACACAAGTCAGCATTAGTACTACCTTGCATAAATGATGCAACATTTGTTCCTGTTCATCTGACAAAAAAGAATTAAGGCTGCACTCATGCTTCTTTTCTGTTCTTACTTGTTTTCAATGATTATGCAGATGTATCAATTACTATAAGTGGGCATTTGGCCATCTATAATTTGTTTAGAATTTCCTTTTTATAGCCTTCCTATTTAGTTCAAGTTGGCTGAAGTTAAGCAATGGAAGAAAACAATGTAGGCAGGAGTGAGGGAAAGGACTGTGAACATGGACATATTAGATTTCTTGAAAATCAGCCCATAGGTGTTTCATTTTTTTCTTCCTTCTTGTTATTTCTCCATCAGCTGCCATATGTTGAAATGTTCATCAGTAACTTTTTTTTTGGAGAAGTTAAAAAGCCACTTAGAATAAAAGTTGTTTTGTTGCTTGTTACTTGTTCATTTTGCTCAATTTTACACACATAACCTAATATTTAAAGAGGGCTTTGCTAAATCTAGGAGTGTCACCACTTTAAATTTAATTGGTTAGCTGCAGGATGTATTTCATTTGGTGTGGGGGAAGGAGAAAATCAGGAAAAGCTACATTAATATACTGGAGAATGTACAAGCTAATTATTTGGAAACCATGGGATTCTATTATATATTATACATTATATATATTTACAGATATTGTTGCAGTTACACACACTGAGTAATTACTTCACATAGGGTACCAAAGAGGATAATATTTTCACTGTTCCTCAGTAGATATAATTTTGAAGATGTAAAAGTTGTAGACTGCATGTGCTGATAATAAGAGAACAATAAGATCTGCTCACTAGGAATTCCACCAGGGGTGGGCTTCAAAAACCTCAGCAGAGGATTAGCTGGCTGGTTGCTGGGTGGGTGTGGCCATGGTGGGTGTGGCCCAGCTGGTCTTCTGCGCTGTGGTGAGGGGGACGTTTTCGCCTTCCCTGAGGTCCAGAGACTTTCCTGGAGCCTCTGGGAGAGTGAAAACGGCCTTCCACAGGGCTCCGGATGCTCTAGGGAGACTGGAAACGACTTGTTTCCAGCCTCCCCGAACTTCTGGGACCTGATTTGCGCCTTCCCTGGGGTCCAGAGGGAGAGCGAAAATGGCCTTTCCCCCCCCCGGGCTCCGGATGCCCTAGGGAATCCCGTTCTTCTCCCTCTCCAAGCCTCTGCACGTGCCCTGCACTTACCTGCATCCACAGCAGACCACATGGAGACTCCTGGGAAGGGCAGGAGGGGTGGGGCCAGACGAGTGGGATTTGGGGGTTCAGCAGATTCTTGCAGAATCTTCACTAAGGGTACGCCCGAGCCCCCAGCAGCCCACCCCTGAATTCTACTGACTTTCATTGATGAACAGATTCCATACAAATTGTTACTTATGTGTAACATATAATTTATTGTATGGACATTTGGCAGAGTCACATTCACTATATCTGATCAGCTGCCACAAAATTCTTTGCCTTTAGAATTCTCTTGTTTCCCCCCAAATTCTTAAAACAATACACCATTACTGGCAATATTTTGGTTGTCCAATGCAAATACTTGAGGAAATTTGCATTGCCTGATTGCATAGCAGTAGAGTTACTATAGCAGGGGTGTCAAACTCGATTCCATTAAGGACCACATCAGGGTTATGTTTGACCTCAGGGGGCGGGGTGGGCATGGCCAGCTCATCACTTGTATCGGGGGGTGCCTGTGGTGTCCTGAGTGCTCTGCCAGAGGAAACAGGCTCCCGAGCTCCATTTTCATCTGCAACTGCCTCCTGCAACCCTCTGTCAGCAAAAATAGAGCTCGGAAGGGTTGCCTGCAGCACTCCTGAGCTCTGTTTTTGCTGGGAGAGGCACCATAGGCCGCTCCTTTGCTGTTTCCAGGGTGGCTCCGTGGGCCAGATCTAAGCACACTGTGGGCCGGATCCGGCCCCCGGGCCTTGAGTTTGACATTGCTGAACTATAGGATGCATAATTTGCTATCATGACTTTTGTATCGCACTTTTCCACCAAAACGGAAAAGAAAGGGTATTGATCTTCACAATACAGGTTGGCATCAGAAGTAATCACTATTTCCAAATCATCTATTGTCTCCATAATTGAAGTGGACTAAAACTGGGATGAGAGTGTACCATCGTAACTATTATTAGGTCACATGAGTAATCTATAATGATGAAGATGTAGGAATAGGAGTGTGAAGTTCACCTTAACCATGGAAACTCATTGGGGGACTTTTGATCAATCAGTCTTTCTTTCAGCCCAATTTATCCCACGAGATGTTGGAGAAAATAGAAGGATGGAGCAGTATGTATGGCACCTTGACATCCTGTTAAAAAAGTCAAGATATAATCAAATGCATGAATATTGATGTATCAACAAAGCATTTAATAATTTCTTCCTCAGCCATCATAAATTACTGCGACACCATGGTACAGTTGATGACATCACATTAGTTTTGATTTAAAACATGCCATCAGACACCCTGCTGTGATTAGGGGTACTCACGGCATTGCTTTTATTTTACATGGATGGACAACTTCTCCACCTATCCTTTCACTGCAACTTTTAAAGAACTGCTGGAAGAATGAATGCACTGTACATATAACAATATCTTAGATAAAGTAACACACCGATGAATGGCTCTTTCAATTCTGAGCAAGAAATGATGAATTTCTTGGGATGAATACTTTAGATGATAGATGTTCCAAAGAATATGTACAAATAGAAACCTTAATAGCAAACTACGAAAGTTGAAAACATCCAAACATTTTATATATGCTTCGTTTTAGTAACTCTTTAAAGGCTATTATGTTAAAAAATGTAGGTGCTTCACATTAGTTTCTTCCACCTTTTTTGAATATAATAGTAGCTAAGCAGCCCTGTACATAGTTTGAATCAACTACAATGTTTCTTAGTAATCTGCTACTGGTTTGTGACAGGTTAATTTGCCACAATTTTAAATTAATTATGAGGTCTAGGATGTTGCGGGGGTTTTTTTCCATTCTAGGTAAATTTTGTATCAGTGAAATATGATAAGTTGTATCTGAAATGACCTATTTAATTCAGCCTACAAAACCAGTAACAACCTAGAGCCGTCCTTCGCAATTGCAGCTCCTGGCAATATATATAAACTATATTACAACCTTGTAACTTTCATTAAGAGGTTGGCTTTGAAAGCTTCTCTGCATTTCTAAGGGACTCTTCAGCAGAAATCAATTAATGATTAATGATTAAATGGCAGAGCCTGATGATAATGATGATGATGATGGGAGTCTGCAACAAAATGTCATAACATCTCTAGCATATTATAAGCTATAAGGAGATCAAGCAGGGCATTTCCTCTCTTGCCAATGAATTTTCAGTTTTCTTCTCCCACTGACATTTTGTGATGGTTATGTGGAATGACCTTGGCAGATTGGAGAAAGAGCTACAGCCAGGGGAATAGTCAGATAAGCGGCTTTTAGCCTGCAGCAGGGATGAGGGCATGAGAAACATCCCAGGAGGGACACTCCCTATTTTCCTGGGCTGCAAAGGTAAAGGGGGAGAAATGTATTTTCAGACTTGTAAGATTCTATTAATGTAACTTTATAATAAAGTAAAAATTGTTCATCAGGATGTGCTTGCTGTCTGGCTGGCTACCTCCCTCACAAGGCTGATATGTCACCCCAGGAGCAGAAGTGGAGGCTGAGACCAAAGGGGCAGAAAGAGAAAAGACTGGGGCGGAAGACAAACCCTTATTAGCCATAGTCCTGTTTTCCCTTTTGAAAGTTGCTGCACTTTTTACCTTTATTCGGGGAAACTGGTACAGATAATCTTTCTATGGGAGAAATCCATTCTATCGCTTTTCAAAAAAGCTTGTATTAGTAGTCCTCAAATTACGACCCCCCAATTAGGACTAGCATTTCCATTGCTAAGCAAAGCAATTGTTAAGTGAGTCACGCCCAACTTTACTGTCTAATAAACAAGTGATATGATAGCAGTCTTCCAATATCTAGGCTGCCACAAAGAAGAGGGGGTCAACTTATTTTCCAAAGCACTTGAAGGCAGGACAAGGAGCAATGGATGGAAACTAATCAAGGAAAGAGCAACCTAGAACTAAGGAGAAATTTATTGAGAATGAGAACAATCAATCAGTGGAACAACTTGCCTTCAGAAGGTGTAGGTGCTGTATCACGAGAGGTTTTTAGGAAGAGATTGGTTAGCCATTTGTCCAGAACAGTACAGAATCTCCTGCTTGAGCAAGGAGTTGGACTAGAAAACCTCTGAGGTTCATTCCAACTCTTATTGTGCTAATATATCATTCTGGCTGTTCAGTTCTGTACTGTTCTTTTGAGAAGTGGGAAAGGATCATTCATAGATGCTTTTTTTAATTTAAAGCTGTGTTAAGCTCTGACTTTCCTGGGAATGTAGGTTTGTTCTGTATTTATTTTTATTGCCTCAATTTTAGACCCAGTCCTGTAAGCCTCTCCACTAGAGGCCATTTCCTCATAAGCAATTTATTATATCTTCTGGCACAACTCGGCCATCCCTATGGAAATATAAAGTTGGCTCCATGACCACAATAGTTGGATGAAGCTAGAAGGCTCTCTAAAGTGAGTTTGCCATTATAGACAGTAAGTAATTATCTACTTTAAAAAAAATACATGGGAGTTCTTATCTGGATAAGTACTTCCACACAAGGATTTTATGACCGTTGAAATCCATCTCTGAACTTCTGTGTTCCAACAATGTTATGAAGGCAAGTAATATCACTGTCTCAGCCACAGAATATTTAAAAGTCTGAAAAGTATAATTTTCTTTAAAGCAATGGAACTCCCTCAAATGTATAAGTATTCTGTTTTCCCATTTATAGAAATATTTATTTCAATCCTGCTTTTTGGACTTCAGCAGACTTAGATATTTCATAGGGAAAGGGATTTGACAGCTTTGCAGTTCCACCCCCCACCCCCCAAAGGTTCTGTGTCAGCCTTGGAAGCCATAATTGCAAGGCCTCTGCGGCTGCCACAATTAGTACATGGGAAACCGGGAGGGGGGATATTCTCATACACTTAGACAGGGGTAGTAGACAAAACAAAATTCTTTTCAAGAGAGTCAAGGACATACCGACGGGCACCTGGAAGAGGAGTGCCAGGGGAGACCTGAAGTTGAATCTGAAAGAGGATTGGGGAATGTGATCTCTGAGTAGGGCCAGGAGGTGGATCTTTGATTTTCTTTTGGGTGGGGAAAAACCAGGAACTTCAGATTCAGGGTTTTCCCAGATGTGCCAACATGGTTTTCTCTAATACATTCTTACTTGGATATAAATGTGTCTGAGCGCTGAGTGGACGAGCGGAACTTTGATAGAACCCTGACAATCTGTTAAGATTTTAATATTTGGTTTGGAATAAATCCAAATAATGCCCACCAAATGAAAAATATAATATGGAGAATGTATACTATATAAACACATACACACATGTATGTGTATATTATTTTGCATTCAGTTGGAGAGAATTTTTGTTTCGCCAAATCCTATGGAAGCTCAGGACACAGCAATTCTTGTTTTTGTTTGTTGCAAGATTGACAGAGCAAAAGATAAGCATGGATCATTTTCAAACTGCTTCAAGAGACCGGGGAATTAAAAAAAGTGCAATACAGAAATATCCCTGAGTCCCATGATTATTATATAGATGTTCTTGCTTTGAATGATTGCACATTAAAATAGATTTTTGCTGGACTGTGTTGCAGCATTAAATTTCTGGATCCATCCCTGCACCATTTATATGGTACCAACATTTGAAATTTGGTATTTATTATTTCCACATGAAATGAAATGGGTGATTGTAAATGTAAAAATAAAAAAAATAAAATACAACTGTCAAAAAACGGGCTGTGGAAAACCCAGTTCTGAGGCATAAGATATATACATTTGAAAAATAAGTGATTAGGATATTTTCTAGGGCTGTACAAAGTATTCTAAAAAACATAACATCCAAGAGTGAAAATAAAATAAATTATTTTTCAATCATTAGCCATTTCTTTGCAAGATTTGCAGGGTTGCATTTAAAGTTATTTTTGTCTGTTTGTTCTGTTTTCTTTCCCTGTTTTCTTTCCCAGGTAAGGAAAGTGCTTCATACTAAGCTTTTTTGGATCTTTCACATACTTGTAATGCTTTTTGCCTTGGCAACTTTGCTTTTCTACAGAAACAGTGCCATTTCATTAAGCAGCCACACATTGCTCTGCTGTTATAGTATTTAGGTTTGCACTTCCAGAAAAGTGTGAGTGTAAGATACCGCTAAATAGATATCTAAGAAGATGCTAAATAGAGAACTAAGAAGAATCTTATTACCCCTAGGCTTTGATATAACACTAGCACAAAAGCAATGCACATAATCTACAAAGTGACACAATTTTAAATACAAATGAGTGCCCATCTACTAGAAGGAACTTTGGGTGGCACGTTCCTCAAATCTCCCGGGAGAGTCAAGTAGTATTCTTTCACTCTTTCATTGAAGGATAAGTGAAATAGGGAGGGGATAATTCTGCTCACTGCAGCCATGTGCACTATCTACATCTATTACAGAAAATTTAATCAACCTTGTGGGGAGAAAGCTGGTCATTACAGTGCTGTACTTGGATGTCTTACAAATACCCTTTTGTTGGTAGCGGGAATCAACCCTAGATTTCAGGTAACAGAGCAGAACAGGATAACAGCAGGGACCTTGAAGGTCTTCTAGTCCATCCACCTACTCAAGTAGCAGACCCTAAAATGACTCTTCAGTCTCTTCTTAAAAGCTCATACCTCTGGTGGAGGGAGTACCTTTTGGAATTAAAATCAGGAGGAAAGATATGAATGCATGTCTTCAGTCAGTCTTCAGGCTCACTAGATTATCTTTCAGCCTGTGTTATTTCCAAGGCTGTTACAAGAATCATACTGAATAATCATGAACCCTGTCCTGACCTTTTAGGAAGAAAGGTAGGATACAAACAAATAAAATGCAAATGAAATCTGAGCTTTAAGGCATATATATTTTTCTGCTATATTCTGGAACCCAGTCCCTGCAACCGAACATACAGAAGTAATGACTTAATTGTACTACTCAGGATACAGGGGCTTTTAACTGCTCATACAGTATGTTGGAAGCAACTTCACAGTTCACAGAAAGAATGTGTGAATACAGTGATGTTAGAATTCCATTGCCATAATTTATGGTAGGTCTTACTTCCCTGCAAAGAAAAGGCATGCATTCAAAAGGGTAATTCAAGACAAATCTCAAAATCCTGACTAGGAACTGATAGTGACCCTGTCACAATCATCTTCAAAATAAAGATATTTTAATGGAATAGGAAAGAGAGGAGAATAGGAACTAAATAAGCATTTCTGATACAAAGCCGGTTTGGTATAATGATTGTGGCAGGAACCCTTGAGTTCTTATCCCACCTTAGGCACAAAGCTAGTTCGGTAAACTTGGGCCAGTCATTTTCTCTCAGCCCTATGAAGGAGGCAATGGCAAACCACTTCTGAAAAACCTTGTCAAGAAAACTGGAGGGACTTATCCAGGCAGTGTCTGAGATCTGAACATAATGGAACAGAGGAAAATATATATATATTTTCTAGTTCAATGTAAAAAACACCACTGAATCCTAAATATTTAGTATAGGCCCTGATTTGGGCAGAATGGGACAAGAGCCTCAAGCAGCTCTTGTGGGGTTATCAAAAGGCATCATTTAAAAATAAAAGTGAATTTACTTATATTTTCAATAACCAGAGAAGGTCAGTTTCTTATCAGGTACCAAAATAACTTGGCTGACCTACGGTTCAGGCTCCTTGACTTGAAGGAGGTGTCTCATCTTTGTCTCATTTGCTTCAGGCAGAAACATATCTTCGACCAGATCTTGCAATATACACACTAAAAGTAGACATTCATTTTTTGGAGTGATCAGAATGAGCTGGCAACATCCCTTCTTGCTGCATAGTATTTGTGTTTATTGTGCCCAACACAGTATTTATGTTCTGGGACATTATGAGCGCTCTCTACTGCACATTTTTTTGATGTGATGTTTCTTGGAGAAATTCACTGAAGGGCAATCATCCCAAGCCAAATGACATAATTTCACATTGCAATCTTGATTTATCTTGGTTGTCATCAACAGGAAAAAGGACTGAAATCAGTATACAAATAATACTCCAAGAAGAATGTTTAGGTTTAAAATGTTTTCAGTGAAAAAAGACGACACATATTTTTCTTTCATATTGAAAGTGATAGGAAATACTGAAATACATTATTTTTTTTAAATGTTCTTGCTATTAAATGGAAAACTAAATACTTTTCTTTTAATTTTTAAGAAAAATAACCCTTGTTGATTTTATTGCGGTAATGAGTACTAGCATACTGAGAGTTTAAATCATTAAAAACCTCCTTAGCTTTTAGGCCTGGAAAAGTTTCATGTTGCACTCATCTTCATGCTTCAAACATCTGATTTATGCTCTTTCCTCCTCTTCCTCTCCATCCTCCTCCCCCATCCTCCTCCCACTCCTCCTGCCTTCTAAAACTCAAGCACAGCATTTTCACATTTATTTTACTACAGATGTTACAATTATTGAATCTATACATTTTATGAGAATTAATAACTTAATTCTAATGAGATTGCTTCCTTTTTATAACATGTCTCGTCCTTGAAATTTTTTCAGCTATGTCTTATTTAGTCTCCCTGCTCCAGCAGCATACATTTCTAACTTGAGTGTGCAACCAATGACCAGATATATAAATGTCTGAAAATGGAAAAAAGGACCAAAGGAAAAAAATGGAATCTGTCATTTGAATTCATCACTAAAATGGGATTTTGAAATGCTATAAAATTTAATAAGATGTTGCATTCAATGTATTAGGTACATATAACAATAAAGCTACAATGACTTATAAAACCCTACCTAACTTGAGAATATTCTCAGTTATCCAGGTCATGGTTGTCCCAAAGATGCTTTTTTTTCAAGAGACAACTGGACTTTCTGATTTTTTTTTGAAAACATTTCGCTTCTTGGATGAGAAGTAAAATGTCTTCAAAGATTGGGAATAGGTTATTTCACCATCACTTTTCTATGTGAGCTTGTTGAGATTTAAATTCCTTAGCTGGCCATTGAGAAACGCTCTTTATGAAGATAAAAAGAAAATAACCCAGGAATTCTTTAGGAAACTTTACAGTCAAGAAAAAATGTCAGAAGATACAATAAAACAATATTTGGAAAAGGCTGTTTGACCCAAAGTACCAGACACAATGAGAACAATGTTAAATGAAAGAATAACAACAATGGAAATAACGGAAGCAATTAAAAGACAAAAAAACAACAAAACACCTGGGCTTCCGGCAGAACATTCTACAAAAGGCACTAGGACCATCAATGCTGGAGGTCTACAATGAAGCGCTATCAAAGGCCAAGCTCCCAAAAACTTGGAAAGAAGCATACATCACGTTAATACCAAAGGAAGTTACAGATCCACAACAGATAAAAAAAAATTATAGACCAATATAATTATTAAACATAGACTATAAAATATACACCTCTATAATTTCAGAAAGATTAAAAAGATTCTTAAACAAATTTATACATCCCGACCAGAATGGTTTTATACCTAAAAGACAATTGAAAAACAACACGAGGATTATCTTGAACATAATGGAATATTATGAAGCCAATTCCGAAAAACAGCTAGCGTTGATCTTTTTGGATGCGCAAAAAGCCTTATGATATTACAATTGAAAGGCATGGACTTTGGTGAAAACTATGTAAATATGATCCAAGCAATATGCTCTAATCAAATGGTGAAAGTGATAGTAAACGGAGAAATAACAGAAAATTTTAACATAAGCAAGGGCACAAGACAAGGATGTCTATTATCCCCTCTTTTATTCATACTAACCCTGGAAGTCTTGCTTAGACAGATCAGACAAGATTCAGAAATAAAAGGTTTGGAGATAAAAATAAGAACACTACAAAGTACAAGCATTTGCAGATGACTTAGTATTTATTCTGGAGGAACCTCTAGAAACGGGACCCAAATTAATAAAGAAAATAGAAGAGTTCAGTGCTGTGGCAGGACTCAAAATAAACAAGGAAAAGAGAAACAGTCTTTATTGATGGCCATTTCAAAATTTCTAGACTGGAATTGTTTGCCATGGACTTTGTCATTCAAACTACTGTAATTGTTGCTGAAGCAGATTTTAATCTGGGACTGATATAATTTTATTTGAGTTTCAATTGCATTTTTGTGGCTTTGTCTGTATTTATTGTTAAGACCCACTGATGTCTTGGTGGAAAGAAGGAAAAAAAAGCATGCAATAAATAAAATGATTAAGAATTTGTATATAAACATGACTAATAACTTGCAGGATTTACTTCCATGCATAGCTTTTATGTTAACACCTACTTCGGTGTTTCATATTTTTTAATTTTATTATGATCGTCATTAAACAAAAATGAGGCTGAGTGATGAAAATGAATACATAGAAACAGGGCACTATACAATACTACAGTACTATTTGCACAACAGCACTATGTAGTACACAAAAGACTAGTTGAAATACTTTCTAATATTACTATATTTTGACTTTTTTTCTAATTGAGAGACTAACACTCTTTAAATAAGTTTCAAAATTCAGTGTTGAAATAGATTGGGATGTTTAAAGGAAATGCAGAATAATTGCTTATTTATTTTCTTCTTTCAAATGAGTTTTGCTTTCTTTGGACACTAGGGTTATTGTTGTTGAACATGTTTCGTCTGGAAGTTGTTCAGTAACATCAACTAATCAATGTTGATGTAATGTTCAGTAACATCAACTAATCAATGAATGAAATGCAATTATACTACCTATTCCACAATCAACATTTCTAGCATTCTGGCTGCATTTTCAGAATAACTCCTCTCCCTTCCTTCCTTCCTTCCTTCCTTCCTTCCTTCCTTCCTTCCTTCCTTCCTTCCTTCCTTCCTTCCTTCCT
>JANHFL010000510.1:74095-119025 GCA_032468155.1 Oxyrhabdium leporinum
TTATTAAAAACCCATCAGTCTGAGAAGGCCTGCCGGAAGAGGAGAGTCTTAAGCTCCCGGCGAAAGCTCTTTAAATCTGGGAGCCTGCGTAGAGCTGGGGGAAGCTCGTTCCATTGAGTCGGGGCACCCACAGAGAAGGCTCTATTTCTGGGGGTCACCAGCCGGCATTAAGCTTTTGTTTGCCAAAAAAGACATTTATGTTGCATAAAATGGGATATAATTTATAGTGATTTTTAAAATTAATCCCAAGGTATTTTCTCTGCTCAGAATTTATAGACAAATATATTTAAGAGTGTTGTGAATATATATACACACAAACACACAAATGAAGATCTTCTAACATTTTTGAATATAAAAAGTGTTGAGAAAAGAACTAATATATATGATTCTTACACAATATAATTTTTGCCAAACTGGAACTGTACCTATTGAGTTGGATTTCCAGAATTCAAACATGCTGGTGCATGTTCCAAGCTGCACTTGGGCAATGAAATCTGGGCTCTCATCATACTTCTGGAAAATTGGTTAGCTAAGAGACTGATGATAGGTATATAGCTGTAGTTGTATATTTGGAATAGTACTAGCTACTAACTGCAGAACTATAAGAATAAAACTGTGCTCCAATTTTGTCTCTTAAATGAATATTAGCACAATTACTAAATGATATTATCAGTGCAGCCTTGATTTCTGGTTTTGGCCATCCTACTGAGGTCTGGAAGAATGCCTGCAATCAAAAATGTAAAATAGCCATTCCCAGGCACTCTAGCAAATTAACAATCTCTTGTATTTTGTTCGATTTGCCTCCTGCTGTGTCTAAGGTGTGACAATAGAAAATAGTAAGTTGGCAGCCATTTGCAGCGAGGTTTCCTGAAGGATAGATTCTGTAGTGGTGCAGAATCAATAGTGAGGCATATTTGTACACTGGTGTTTTCAGATCACTTTTATTACCCCCCAAAAAAGTTATTTAAGTTGTCTATACTGCTATCCCCTTAAAAAAAACAAAAAAAACTTTTACAGTGTATATATTAGGAAAAGTTTGATGTGATCATTAAAGGAAAGGGGCAGTGGACAAAATCATAACAATCTACAGCAAACAAGTATCAGTTTGAATATGTACTTTTTCAGTATCAATTGTGAAATCCCGAGTATTGTGGCCATTGGACTGTGTCAAATAAAATTCCCCAGTGATAAGTAACATCCTGTAATATAAGAGAGATGCATTGTCTGTGACTGAAATAGCAATAGCATTTAGACTTACATGCTGCCCCATAGTGCTTTACAGCATTCTCTGGGTAGTTTACAATGTAGAAGCATTATTTTCATATTGTCCCCAACAGTTTGGGTCCTCATTTTACCATCCTCAGATGGATGGAAGTCTGAGTAAGCTTGAGCCAGTCAGAATTAAACTCCAGGCTGTGGGCAGAGTTTGCCTGCAATGCTGCACTTTAACCACTGAGCCACCAGGGCGCAAATCACCTGTAAAAATGTCGAATATCCCTTTATCTCTTTCTTACAATAGTATACCTGCAAGTCACATACTAGCCAACAAGGAAGACAGACCAATGGAACAGGTGATAAAATGATTCTTCTAATGCCCAGTAATGGGGTCATAATATCTGAAATACCATTAATGTTAAAAACCGTCACTACTATGCCTCATAAATCATATCAAACCCCACCTTTCATTTCATTTCATGGCAGAGTTCCTGTTCCCTCCTGAATGTGGAATTGGGAAGCTTTTCTTTAACTCATGTTTCATGTCCATGATTCTTCTCTATCAGAAAATTTAAGATCTAGAAGCTATGCCAAGAAAAGTTGGCAACAATCCTGATTATAATCATCTTAGTTAAAACCCACACTCTGCTTTCCTTTTTTTAGATTTTTGTTTTTGTGATTTACTTTCAATCATCATCTGTTAATATTAATCTGCATCACAGGGAACAAATAAAAATCAGCTAAAAGCCTAAGAAAAAGCATTTGTATCAACCGGTCTTTCAACCAAACAGTGCAATTTAAAATAGTTAAAAAGCTTTAATCAGAAAACTACAGCAAATGTTCACTCTTGGAGCATAATAATGTAACAGTGACATTGTGACATTGCTTTTATTTCACTGCTCATAACCTAATTCACACTGAATTGTATGCTTTCTAGCAAGTATGCTGTCTTTATCTGAAATCTCAAATTTATTATATACGTATAGTGCTACTATCCCACTATTGCTTCGATAAGTCTCCTGATTACAAAATTCATGCACATTAATAATGAAACATGCTATTATATAGATTAATGACATGCTTCTAATCTTGTGGGTTATGGATCTTACTGGAAATTGCCAGGAAATTGCCATAGAATTTAGTCTACTGGTACAGTATAGTAACATAAGGTCAAAGGTAATTTCTTTTTCAAAAGACGAAAGAACATTGTCTTGATTGAGAATAAATAACTCAGATGATCCTGTCTTTCAGGGCAGATTACAACATCATTATCAACTACTCTGATATCAGTTTGTCTGCTCAAACTTTCTGTCTCTTTCACTCATATGATCACTGAGGACAATTCAAATCCTTAGCAAAATATGACACCATCTTTGATGTTAGAATATGCTCCATGTTTCGCTGCGCACCAGTAAAATTTTAATATTTTTAAAAATAACAGGTTTTGTGTTTTTTTGAAACAGCGTATTTTATGCAAACCAGCAAGTGCAGATTTTCTTAGCAATGTCTCCCCATAACAAAAGAAAATGTATTTGCGGGATTTCTGTCTGCTAGGCAGTAACTGCAGATATTGGAAAGAAAAAAAAGAAAGAAAAGGATGATAATCCATTTGGAACACTTTCAATGTAGCGGATCACATATTGGAACAGGACATTGGATTATATAATGCTATGATGCTATTGCTGTACAGTAGAACATATAGTAACTATTTTTAAACTAATCAAAATAACGCAAGCAAATCTGTGTTCAGAAAGATAATATGTAGATGGCTTTCAACATACAGTTTTGAGAGAATGCCATCACTTAAGCAGCTTTTCTAAAAAGTACAGAAAATGCAATATTTAAGTGGGATTGAATAAATCCAAACATCCACATACATGAATCATTAAAAATTAATCACAGTTGGTAGCCTGACATCTCTGCTTCTTCTCAATAGCATGCATATAGTGGTGAATAGAATGCAATAGGAGAAGAGATAGAAATAACCTAAACAGACGACATATTCAAAGCATCTAATAGCCACGAGACCAGCTGCAATGGCTGTAGATTTATTTATTTATTTATTTATTTATTTATTTATTTATTTATTTATTTATTTATTTATTTATTTATTTATTTATTTATTCCTTCATTCCTTCAATTTTTTAAAATTTATTTATTTATTTATCAATCGAATTTCTAAAGTTGTCCATGTCACAAGAAGTGACTAGATTTATTTCTGGACCCAGTTTAAAGTGCTCATAATTAGCTTTGAAGTAGTAAGTGGTTGGGACCCAGCCTGCCTCTGTATAAACCTACTTTTATATGAATTACCAAGGCAATGTTGACCTTAAAGTTCCCATTAATTTTCCCATAAAAATGGTAACACTAGTGGGCAGGGCGGATACAGACTTGACAGTTTTAGTCCTTTAAATGGCCTATATATTGTTTAGTGCATAAACCCTTCATGATTGTAATCCATCCTCAACTTCTGAAGATGGCTACTATGGATCAATCATTTGTTCTTAGCCTAACTTACTGCACAGAGTTGTCATTGTGGAAAAATGTTGGAAAGGAAAGTGTTATATGCTGCTTTGAGCTTTTAGAGAAAAAGTGGATATAAATGTAAGTGGTGCATAATTTTCAGAATGTTCTCATTATTGATACATGCACCTGTTTTATTGTCTTCAAACATATATATTTCCATTTTTTTTCCTATCAGTATCTGAAGTGACTATTATTTACACCTCTTTAATTTGTGGTGTGCTTTTATTGACCTATTGATTAGAGACAACACAATAGTGAATTTATCTATAGAATAGTTTTATATTTTTCAATTGAATTTCCTCCGGGAATGCTTTTTTCTGTTTTCCTTAAATGCATCATAAAAAAATCTGAAATAAGTAAAACCAGCCGAGCAAAATAAATAGCATCTTCTAAAATATGTTAAAATGTTTCACAGAGCAATTCTACCAAAAGAATGGACAGAGGATCAACACAAAGGTATTGGTTGTTTTTTTAATAATATTTGTAGGCTGCTTCAATCTACTAAAGTTTCACAGGGAACAACAAGGCAGGAATGTAACCAGCAAATAGCTGTGTTAAACAGAAAATTACAATGATTATTGCCAATAACTTTGATCAACAGCATAATAGAATAATACAGTTTTAATGGCCTCATGAAATGCATGGAGGAAACGGGGCCTAACATAACTAAGCATATTCCAAAGTTATGAGTTAGTTCTGAAAGGCCTGTGTCCAGCCAACCAGGTATTACCAGATGGGACACACTGTCTCCATCAAAGAACCAACATAATTCATATACTAGTAACAATGCCATTTTCATCCTATAGACCTGAAGCTTGATTGAACAGGATCCTGTTAATTTTCTGCCTTTAGGATCCTCTGTAGCTGATTTCCTACCCTCACCTTTTCTATTGCAGGGTATGAAATTAAAGAATGTGATTTGGTGGATTAAATTGCATAGTCTTCTTTCAGAGTTCCCTCTGTATCTTTCTGTCTCTTTCTCTTTCTGTCTGTCTGTCTGTCTCTGTCTGTCTGTCTCTCTTTCAAAGTTAATGGAACTATATTGTTTCATATTAACTTGTAATTACAGTAGATGGAAGCGGGGTTAACTTCCTTCTTCTCCATGTCACCAAACTAGAGATGTTGATATGGAAATTTTACTAAGAAAATCATATGTACCTACAGACCAGCCTGCCTATCTACCTACTTACCTGACTACCTATCTACTCTCTTCTTTGTCTTGTGAACCTTCAGTTGATGCCTTATGGGAATGAACTTCTCCTAGATTGTGAAGGTCACATCTTATCCACATCTATTTTGACAGGCTTTTAATTGTTCAGTAACATGGGTGTTTATTCAGTTGTTAATGGTAATGTGTTTTTACCAATTTATATTCTACTGCATTTTGTTTTAAACTTTGTTAGCAATACGACAGTATGAATAAATAAATGCTTTTAATGTTTTATTTAATGTAATAATTAATTTGTCTTTTATTTGAAGTACTTTTTCACTTTTAATATAAAATGAATTTCTAAGGAACTTAGAAATGCATATATCATGGCACAGATATTAAAAGAAAAGTAACCAAGCCATAAAAGTCCTTAAAATCATGGAGGAATAAAATTATTTCTTTTTTTCATCTGACATTTCATGGTTTCCAAGCTCAACATGGGAGGAATAATTCTCTCACAGCCTCCAATCTCTTCTCATATACTTAGGCCCGTGATGGTGAATCTATGCCATGCATGCTGGAAGTGGCATGCAGAGCCATCTCTCCGGGCATGCCAGCCATTGCCCATTGCTCTTCTGGGTTCCGGTGCATGCATGCGCCCCGGTCAGCTGGTCTAGGTGTGTGCATGTATGTTACAAGCTGGAGGACCAGGTGGCTGGCGCGCATGCGCATGCCGGGAAGCTGAGCTTCCGGTTTCCGGTGCTCCGCGTGTATCAAGAACTACTCTTCTGGTTTCTGGTGCACGCGTGTGCTCCCATTTCAGCCCTCGGTGCCAGAAAGGTTAACCACCACTGATCTAGGCCAATATCAGAACCCGATAATCACCTAATAAATTGTTATAGTAGGGATTGGCAAAGTTAAAGTGTGATGGATTTACTTTGTTTTTTATTCGGGTTTTTTATTTGATCAGGGGGTGCCAGATGGTAGGCTTGGATTCTTCGAGGTCCCAAGCAGCTTAGAAGGAAAGTCATTTTTTTTTCTTAAAAACATTGCCTCAGACATGATAGCCAGGTTTGCACTAAGTTTACAGATCAGTTTTGTACCAGATTCCTTTCCTTAACAGACCCTAAGAGTACTACGAACCATTTAAAAAAAAATTGTAGTAATTAAATAAGTTTGTTACAAAATATTATTTTGAAATGAACCTTTTTATACTGTTTTACGGGCTTCTGATGTTTATGACACAGAAAAAATGAACAAAGAATTATAATTTGAAGATGTAATAATTGTGTCAGTTATAACATTGGCTTGTAATAAATTATAGGTCATGTAAAAAGTTGAAGTTATTACCATATGAATATTTTACTGTGTTGAAAAGGGTTGGAAGTCAAACCTTTTGTTCTTTTTTTTTTCCTTTTCCCAAAATCTTACACTCCCTCTTTCTTTCTTAATTTTTACTTTTATTGTGTTTTGTGCCAAAATACATTGTAATAAAACAGTTAAAAAAACCTTGCCTCAAACATGGTAGTCAGGCTTTGAAATGAACCTTTTTATACTCTTATTTTAGAGAGAGCCTACCTTATCTCTTGAAACTTGTTATTCTGTCAAAAACATCAATAAGATTTTAAAATTTGCTTTGACTAAAGAATAATGTATTTCATGAATGTGAGCTTTTTTACACATCTGATATGGAAAAACTCTAATTTCTGCAGACAGCAACAAGTGATATGAAAAACTATTATCACATATCCGTGACCCTGATGTATGACCATAGATAGCTTGGCTTAGCTTTCCTTGGAAATGTTACTTTGCTCTAACTTTCATAAAGTCTGAATACAGTACATTCAGATTCTTTAGAGAATATAGAATTTCAGTAATCTTAACCATATAAGATAATTTTTAGTCTTACAAAATGGAAAGATTTTTATTACATGGTAAGGACAAAGTGAAAAACTATTAATCTGCTAGCAGTGCAAATAAAAACAATAGTAAATCAAGAAAGTTTAACATAATATAGAATCATATTGTGGGATCTTGGAGGTTTTCTAATCCAATCCAATGTATATATTTGATTTGACAAGTGTTTTTGCAACTGCAGAAAAAAAAAAGTACTTGGTGTGTTATTTATTTATTTTAAAAGACTGTTAAATATATAGAGCCAGGCAAACAAAAATAAAACTGGAAACAAATCATGAAAAATATAAGGTTCTCTCATTATTTTATTCAATACATGGTTTAAAAAGTATTTTTAAAATATTGAATTGTAATTTTACTGAATTGTATTTTGAATTGTATTTTGAATTGTAATTTTACTTTATTTACCAGAATACTTTAGTAAAACTTCCACTTTTATGAAATTCATAATTCCAGAGGATCCGTCAAACTCCAGTTTCCTGATCAGCTGATTTGCAGGAAAATATATGAACACATCCTAGTCTGACAAATGAAGGTGAATATATATGTGCCACGGTAATGTTGCAGGATCCAATCTGGGTCAGTCACTGTGACCAGAGTTTTAGTCATCTGAGCTTTCGGATTCAACCTGGAGCCCATCCTCAGGGAACTTCTCTGTCACACACTCTGCTAGAGAGAAGTTGGGCTCCAGAACGGGTCCGAAAGCTCAGATGACTAAACCTCTCGTCCCAGTGATCGACCCAGATTGAATCTTGCAACATCCTAGTCTGATATGTCAACATTTTATTTAGTGATGTCAACATTATTTTTGTTCCCAGGTTTAATAAAACATTCAAACAGGTTTCTAAATAGCTTCAACTTGGCAGGGTACAATCTGTGATTTAACTGAAGCGCTGTATTTAAATGAACTACTTCATTTCACCTGCATTCATAATCACCTGCAGACACAGAACCTATAGATAAACTAAGGCCTTAATATCTTTGCTCTGTTCCCTGTGGTTCCATCTGTTTCTTCTGTTTTGTGCATTCTTAGTAGGAGAGGTTTAATTGACTTCTGCACAATAACATATGAAAAACCATTTTCATATATTTTATTTTCATATATTAAAACAGCACATTTAAGGCCATGGTATGATAATTACAAAATAAAATATACCAGTATTTTGTGAGAAGTTCTTCCCCCTCTCCCCTCAAATATTAGAAATTCAACTGGAAATTCTGTGGATCAAAGGAAACCCTGCCCAATTATTTTCCTGTTAAATTTTAAAAACAGATGGCCTGCTATGGTTCAGTTCAAGTGAATGTACGTTCTCTAGCAAAATAGCAGCACCCCATCTTTGCTGCCAACATCTATGACCTCCTTTGCCACCTTCAGCAGCTTAGACCACTTTTCTATTAAATACATTTTTTAGTGCTTAACAGTGTTGTCTGGGTATTTAAAGTGCTTAACAAAACAAATTTGCATTCTTAATCTCCCCCCTCCCCCCCCAATCATTGGTAAAATATATTCCATGTTTGATAATATTCTACATCTTCTTTCTGTTTAATTTCTATTTCTGTTTAATTGAACCATTTCTGCACAATCTAGTATCTTCCTGACTATCTCTTCATCTTGCAGCTTGGACCACTTCTTTTTCTAGTCCCACCCGGATTGTCATTAACCCCATACTCTCCTGAATCTGAGTATTCCATCAGTAGCATGTGGTCCTTACAGGTGCATCTTGAAAGAATTTTTGATGAAATAATAGAATGCTATGTATCATTCTCCTCTTCTTTTGGAAATCTCTGTCAGTCTTCACTAGGTAGGCAGAGTATTGGAACTCTGCAACACAATAAGGAAGAATTTTCACATAACAAATGTTAAATTCAAAATTCACTTGCTTACTCATTCATGCTTACTTATGTAACAAATCATTATTATTTTTTCACAACCAATAGGAGGATGTAACAGAATATGACCTACCAAAGTCATGATGTTAAGAAAACCATCACATTTCAAATTAAAGAGTATTTTTTTTAAAGGCATCTAATTTGCTGGTACAAGATTTTTAAATTTTTCCTTGAAATCGATTGCTACTTATAGAGCTTCAAGCCAGGAATAAAGGCATTTCAATTGGTTTGGTAAAAGTTAATCACAAAATATATGGAATAAAACTACTAGAACCCATTTTCTGGCTGCCCAATGCATCATTTCACCCTGAATGAAATTTAAAGAGATTTGAATTCCAGTTTTCATTTGTTCCAGAATAAATGCACGGAAGTTGGAATGATTCATAGAGTGCAGTGAATTGCTGGACCAGAATTTTGTATATTGAATTTCCATGGCAATTTCCATTATTTGTGTCAATTGATCTAATCTGCATCATGATATCACACAAGTGATATTAAATGAGGCGAATGACATGATTTAAATATTTAACATAATGTCATGATCCACCCACTTGATATATTCTCTGATTTGGTGAACAGTTAAGAATGATGGACATTCTTCTGCTTCAATTGATCTATTAAATCAAGGTTTTTCAGAGTCCTGTCATAAATACCTCTCCCCGGTCTTTAGAGGAGATGTACTGACTACATAAGCCATCAAAACAGTTGGATTTCTGACATTGAAGAACCGAAGAGGTAAGGATGTAATTAGGTAAAGTCTCCTTGTTTCCTGGTGATGACCTGTCCATCTTGTTTTATTGGCAACAGGAGGAACTGGTTTGCCAGTGTGGCCTTCTGGATTCCTTTTCTTCTCACCGTTTGTCAGTCTAGCGAATAGACATAGGATTTACTGTTATCCTTCATTCAAATTGCAACCAGGGCCATCTTGTTTGTGTTTGTGTGTTTATTTCAGTTTGGGTTTTTTTTTGTGTGTATGTGATTGTCAAGTTCAGCTATGTGCTGAACTTTCTCTGTGGGGGATGGTATAACAGTAGTTCAAATCATCCTATTAGAAAAGAAAAATAGGAGAATGAATCTGTGGATAATGAAATCAATACACTTTTAATAAACAAGTAATGCAAACATGGGATAGGTCTGAAAAAGAAGGATCTGTATATCTAAATACAGCCATTCCTTTAAGCAGTATCCACCACAGGGGCTGTTATTTCTGAATACACATTTGTGCCAGCTCATTTGGATACACACACACACACACACACACACACACACACACACACACACACCCCTCTTTTGGATGGTTGTTATAATGGCCTTCAATACAGGTGCCAGATGCTACCATGCATGAAGTTTGCTTTTGATTTGTGTTTTCAAAACTCTCACAATCATATCTTTTTGGAATATAATTTTACGGAACATTTTCCACTGAGATACTACCCAAGAATGACTTTTTTTTTCATCCTGATGTGCTCATCATTAGCATGTTCACACATGCAAATATGGAAAACAGTAATTCATACATCTAATAGACCCTCAGCAATGCATTATTTAAATATGATACAGTGCAAAAGATAGTAAAAGTGTACCTTTCATAGATGAGCATATTATATACATGGTTCAATGAAATTCCTTCACTAGTTTATGATTATAAATTCCTTCAGGCACTGTGTCAAATCCATCTAAAGTCCCTTAGTGATATATTTTAAATTTTGTAGATGTGTTAAAAATATTTCCCATGTAGCTCCCTGTGGCTAGACATCTGAGAATCTCAGAAGCAGAATGTTATTTCAGCTAAAGTTGGCAGTAATTTACACTCAATGAATTGGTTCCACATTTGCTTGTTTCAAATCATTTTTTAAAACGAAACAAAACTTTCAGCTGAATGCATTCACCTTTGGACAAATTACACTTTTAAAATAGATTTTCCTTCATAAATGAAGATTACCAATTACCTCATTACTAGTTTTTATACATCAGGGTCCCCAATCCCTGGGGTGTGTTCAAAACCGAGCTGTGGGAGAAATGGGCAAGCAGGTGCGCGTGAAGCCCCACTCGTGCAAGCGGCAGGCAAGTGCATGCACATGCACGAAGCTCCACTCGTGCAATTGGAGAGCAAACGGAGCTTTGTGCTCAAGTGCCCTTCAATCACATGATTGATTGATTGATTGATCATATTTATATCATCTCACAAACATGACACTGGGAACTATAATATAAAACTGCATGGCTATACATGTAGTAAACATTTGTGAAATGTGGTCATCATACTGAAGGGCTCTCTCTCTCTTTCTCTCTCTCTCTCTCTCTCTCCTCCCTTCTTTCTCCATTTTTGACCAGAAGAAATAAGTATAATAGAAAACCATTAAGACTGCTTTTTTACAACCCTGTCATCCTTTAATTTGGGGTAGAGTCAGGGTGACTGGATGGAGCTGAGTGTTTACTAGCTGGATATCCTTCCTGACGCCACACAGAGTTCACAGTAGATTTTTTTTTCTTTGTGTCCTAGGAGATAAACATCTGCCACTATCTAGTATTGAACTCTCAACCTTCCAAGTGAGAGATGAGTGTCTTCACCACTAGGCCACCATGCCACTCACTATAGTGCAGAACCATTCAGATTTCCAAAGTATATATTTTCCACAGTTTAGAAATAATTGAGCATTTAAGCATTTATTTTCAAGTATTTGGACATGTTTAGAGACAATTTACATGAACCTAGGTATCCTTGAGCTGCAATATGTTGCTCTGTTTTACCATTAATATGCTTAATTATAATTGTAAGTTTGGTCTGTAATTATAAAAGTGCACTTAATCTTGAAAATCAGCTCATGCAAGAAATAAACCTTTGAAATGTATATTAAAAATAGCCATAATTTTAAGATGTATACAAAACCATGGGAGAAAGAGTGTCAATTATTGTTGTTTAAATTGATACATATTTTATTCTTCATTTTTGTTTGTTCTGGTTTTATTGCTTGCTCAATTTACACAGATTGCTCTGGAAGCAATCACTGCATCTGACAACATGATGGGAAAAACAGAATCCGGAACAATGCATTGAAAAATCTTCTCATTTTCTGGTACAAATCTATAATTTAAGGGGTGCTTTCCATTGTGAACAATCAAAATATGCATTCTGTGGAGCAGTACACGTTTACAGAACTATTGTGTTAAAATGAAAATGTATCATTCTGTTAAAAGAGTCACTTTATAGGGGAGATGGGCAAAACAAACAAACAAACAAACAAATGGCACTATCTTACCCAAGGAGAGGTCATAGGTTTCTTGGCTATACAGCAAACACTTTCTACTTGCTCTTGAACAGAATTGCTGTTCAAACCCTATAGTATAGTGATATTGGGGGTAATCTCCTGAACTCTCGCTATCTTCTTTGGTAAGTATAATTGGTTCTAGTTGTTCTGGCTAGCTGTAAATTTGCCGTGGCAAAACCATGTAGACCATGGTACAATACTCTACATTACCCTTTGTGATTATAAACTATATGTACTGCATCTCTCACTAGTCAGAAGGCAGGCTGGTTCACATTTGCATAGGAGATCACTAGAGAAAGCTGCAGGTAAAATGTCAGGTAGGACCTGTTCACCCAATGTGCACACTTTGACAAAAAAAAAAGAGGAGGATTCTACACAGTTTTTTTTTGGGGGGGAGGGATGTGCATGGTGTCTTGGTTGTATCTCTACTCCTGTGAAACAGCTTTCTTTGGAAGTTCATAGTGCCCTTCCTGCTGATCTCCAGGGAAGTGATTAAGACCACGCTGCTTAATAGAGTTTTCAGTCTATAACACTGCTTGGAAAAAGCACTCTAAAGAATTATTCTTACTGTATTGATGGACTTTGACTTTCTGATATTTTAATCGTGTTTGCTTTGGAGTAGTCTTTCCTGTCTACAAGTATGAAAACAAATGAACAGGTTTCTTTAAAAAGCAAAATAATAATCTGCCAAAGGAATGGAAAATCATTTCTGAGTTTTTTGCCAATAAAATAATATGGGAATGTCCATAAAGCTACCAGTTGTTGAGACTGACCTAAAAGAGACTTTCTTTTTATTCCCCCGCCCCCCAGGAATAGACACTAACAAAGCAGGCAGCTTAGGACATGGAAGCAATAACTTCCCAACAATCTTAGCTACTTGCTTTGTTAGGAAGATGCTTTGTTAGGAAAAATGCTTCAATTTTCCCTCCACAGCTATCTTGATGCAACCAAAATCTCTGAGGGAAAGATTGGCTCTGTTTGTGTATGTGTAAGAAAGAGTCTAGGTATATATTGCAATAAAATTTGGCAGCCTTTTTTTAGTCAGATGTCTCACTTCAATCATTTTTTCCCTGATATTTATGTGTGACAGAGGGTGGACTATAATGATGTGATGACACATTTATAATGGTTACATAATCACAATTACATAATGATATCATTGGGAAGGAACACACATTTCTAAAGTAATAATTGTTAGTGGATCTTGAAGTACCTGGATAAGGCAGAATGAAAGAGAAAGAACTGGGGGAAAAAAAATCACAAAATATAAAAAATCCTGCAAATAGAAGTAGAATGACTGTGGCAAGGGGAAGCAAACATAATACCAATAATAATAGGTGCCTTAAGGGCAGTTTCAAAACATCTGCAGCACTACTTGAACATCATCAACATTCAAAAAAATCACCATCAATAATTGCAAAAGACAGCTTTACTCAGAACTGCTTACATCCTGCCACAATACCTTTAATACCATGAAATAATAACATCTGCGTATCCCAGATCCTTGGGAAGGACTCAATAGGTGTATGAAAGTGCTAAATCCAGCTGGCTAACTGTGTGACCAACTGTAATATTTTTATTCTGTCTTTTTGTATATAACCCAAGTCAGCAAACCTATCTACTATTCCACCCTCCTACTTTCCTCACCTCAACATCCCTGGAAGTTGGGTTGGACTGAGAGAGAATGAGTGGCCCAAAGGCACTCAGACAGCTTTCATGCCTAAGGCAGACTTAGAACTAGAACTCACAGTCTCCTGGTTTCTAGACCAGCACTTTTAATCTTGGTCCTTCTGGACTTAACTCCTATTCGGCAATTCTGTTTTCGCTATGAAGGACCTAGAATCCTTCAAAATGGGTTGTTCAATTGGTTAACCAGGGTAAAGCCTAGAAATTAAATAGTCGATCCCTGTTTAACACAAGCAATTGAAAGTGGTTTAAAAGGATTGTAGCCTCATGGTCTGGTAAACTGTGTGGCAGGGGAATTCCCTTCCAAAAACAACTGCTCTTGTAGAAGACCTAGTACCTCATTCACGTGCCCCTTCCATGGTAGAATGCAATCTGGTACGGATGTGGATAGTACGTACAACCACTGTGACAGGCTCTCCTGCCTCTTGGAACTATCAGAGTTGAATGAATGTTGGGATTTGATGGCAGCCCTCAGTGATTTCTCAAGTTCCAACACTTCAGCAATGCATGTCCAGCAATTGCAATTTAGTCTCACAAATATGCAACATTTCTAGATGGGCACCAACAGGTCAGGAAGCATTGGGTGAAAATTATGTGTTACTCAAGGTTCCATAGACGACTCTATCTCTTACAAAAAATCCCCCTTTCTTGTATTCTGGCTCTAAGAACACGCATACTCTATTTGCATCTTTGTCGAACAACTTCACAGTGACTGCAGATAAGAGAAACAAGCTTTCATATCATGTGATAGCTAGGTTAGTAAATCAACACATCTTTTCTGAGAGGAAATGTATAAAATTCCCAATCTTAGAAGCCTCACCCTGGCATACATTTTGCATGATTAGGGTACTTTCCCCACAATTAGCGGTTTATGGCCAGGGAATATTCTCCAGCCACTGCTATAACAGTGTTATGAGGAGTAGATGTACAGCAAGCACCACAACAACACCTCATTCCAGATGTGTTTTAAGTGCATGCTGTGAGGAGAGCAAAATTTATGTCGCCATTATCTCCTTTGAGCTCTGAGCCAACAGGAAAGCATAATAAAGCATCTATGTGGATAAGCTTATAGTCTTAACCCACCAATTTTATCTGATTGTCTGTCAAATGCCAACATTAAAATGGGCATCAGTTATTTTGACTTTTGCCTAATGAAGAATCTCAGTGACACAAACTTAAGGGGTAGGAAGGGCTGCTGGGTACCTGTGAATGTGCTCAGGTGTATGTGTCCAAATGCATATTGACACATGTCTGTTGAGGGCTGAAATATTTGCTCAGTTCGGTCCTAAAAGGTAATGACATTGTCTCTGCTTCAGCAAACTAGCCTGAACACAGATAATAGTCAGACCTTGATTTTTATTGCAGTGTATAATATTTCAGTATCTCCAGGAAATGCAATTTTAGTGACAAACCACTATTCTTTTGGAAAATAACTGTTTAAAAATAAATATGCAGAAACTGACAGTTTTTATTTGGAAAATGTCTCATGTATCAAATATTTAGACACATTATTTACAACAAAGCAAAACTTTCAGCCCACTGCTGCTTAATTTTTTGTTCATAATTATCCATGCTTTTTAAATGTGGGGTCTTTTAAAAATTAAAGAGGAAAACAAACAAACATAGTGGGGAAATATGTAACCAACTTGAACTAATCAGTTTTAAACTTAAGGTGTTATCCAATTGCAAAAGCTAAGATAGTCCATTTTTTTTCTTGGGATGGTAATTATAGATTTATTATATCCTTCTTATCTATGACAGAGTGTGCTTATGAAATTGAAGGTACCCACAGACCCAGAACTAAAGTACCATAACTATCTTTTCAAGCAAGGTTTAGAAAAGTTTTACACCATTACCTTCAAGAGTTATAAGCCTACGACATGGCCATTAGCGTACTTACTAAAGACAAATCAAAGGGTTAGATCATGCCTATAATAGAGAACTCTATACAAATTTCCAGAGTGTAAATGAATAAAAAAAGCCCATCAAAAATTCTATTGATTTTGGTCTTGAACATGTCGTGTTGAAAGACAAAATGCTTCTTCAGCACCATCTTTATTTCCATTACCTTTGGGCTCCACTGACCCCAGAAACATTATTTAACAACAACAATGGCAGTGATGGTAAGTGGCAATAGCTCACATTTTGATGTCCCTGTTCCCAATCTCTGCATTCCTAAAAGTAAACAATACAAATAAGAGGGAGTAATTCTGACAACCTAGGAATAGTGATGTTGCTGCCTTGGTTTTCCTCAGAAGAATCAGGAATGTCATTTGTACTGCTCTGCTACCTCTGACTGATGCTGTGGATTCAAACCTGAGATTATAGCTAAAGTAGCCTTATTTTGAGATGTCAGAATAGCTGATAAATTAATCAGTGTTGAGAGGCCTGATTAGATGGAATTCCTCTTGCTCTGTAGATGAACCCTTCTCATGATCCTGTTGATACAAAGGGAGAAATGATGAATTTATTGTTCCATCAGGAACAATACTCTTCCGTGGGAAGTCTTATTTAGTCCATAGGTTTTTTTTTCTGATCCAGACATCAATGTTGGGGCCCAAAACCTAGGAGACTGTACATTCTAGGTCTCCCTTAGCCATGAAAGCCATCTTGATGACTTTGAGCCAACCCCTCTCTATCTCAGCCCAGTCCACCTCACTAGGTTGTGGTTGTAGGGAAAGATAGGATGTAGGAATATTAAGTGCATTTGCTGCCTTGAGTAGATGTGAAATAAGGTGGGAAATAATAATAACATCAAAAGGTAGATACAGGTCCTTGGGAAGGACTTGATAAATGGATAAAAATGTGAAATTAACCTCTGGCTGACTGTGTGAACAATAATAATAATTATAATAATTTTCCTTGTTGAACAAAGCAACAATCAACCTCCCCAAAGAGACTGGGTTTTACTTTCTACTGATCATAACACTGAGAGTAAGTATTCAAAAGAAGGCAATGAAAAGAAAAGAAGAATAAGACAAGAATGGAAAACTAGAAACATAAACCCCAAAGAACTCTTTCTAACCATCCTCCTACTCAATATGTGCTGAAACTCAAAAATGTAGTCAAGGAAACAATCCTGAAACCAATAAGTAATTACTTTAACTAGGCTGACCATATTGCTTTAATCTGGAATTATCTGAGTCTGAGTGTTGCCAGACAATCTTATTGTTGTATATTCCTTATTTTTCTCCGTTCCCCCAATCACCACCTGTTTATATCAGTAGATTTGACTTTGTTGATTTTAAAAGACATTTTCTCATTAAAATCTTTTCTGTATTATGTAACAACTGCTTATGTTTTAGGACAGGCATAAGCTTTGTCAAGTTTTGTATTTCTGGTTTTTGAGTAGGCAGATTCAGCACATTCCTTTTTTTGTTTTTCTAGTCATAAGTTAAAAGAAATCCTAGGTAGAACTAAGAATCACCTACTGGATAAGCTAGAAAATTCAACTGATTCTTATTACAGTGGTACCTTGATACTTGACTGTTTCAAAACACGATGAATTCGATACTTGACACATTTTGACATGAAAATGTTCCAGTACTCAGTCTTTAGTACTCAACACACTGCTATAGGAAGAGGGGGATGGCTGTGGGAAATGGATAGGAAGTCAGCCATGCTGGGAAGGTTGATACAAAAGGAGGGGGATGTCCACAAAGGGCAGACAGAAAGTCGTCCATGCTGTGAAGGTTGATGACATAGGAAAAGGGACAGACAGAAAGTTCTTCCCAGCCGAAACAAAGGGTTACATAGTACATCCCATGGTTTGTTTGGGACTCATCCTTTTTAGTATCCATCATACCTCCCAGAACCAATTAACATCAAGTATCGAGGTATCACTGCACTTTATATGGGAAACAGATAATGGATGAGAGAGCTAGAAACTACCATAGTAAAGGAGCGAACACTTAATGGGCAAGGCTAAATGAAATGAAATGAAAACTATAGAGTTTTGTTTGTATCTGAGTGGGGAATAAAGAAGACTGAATAATTTAAAATTATTCTGAAGTCTGATGCTGTGTTGAGATAATTTTGATTGTGGCATATTGGCTAAAATATGCCATAACTGACCAACATGGCTTTTTCCGTTAAACAGAATATTGTGTGTGGTACAAGAATGACCAAGGATAGTTACTTAGTCTGCATTTTCTGAATCTCAGTAAAAAAAAGTTTTGATTAATTAAAGCTATGGTGGGCAGCGGAAGTCAATATTTGTGAATATCAAGTGATGGCAATGACAGGAGGAAAATTGTGACTTCCAATGTAATAGGTGGCAAAAAGTATGGATTCATAAATGAAATTAATGAGAGAAAAACAGATACGCTCTGTGACAGAAAGGGAAAAACTAAAATAAATCTGAATGAAGATGGTCAGAAAATTCAGAATTAGAGAAGTCACAGAGAGAAGTGAAGGTATATGTTTAATAATGAATGAAAGAGGTAAAGTATATTTCAGAAAATATGGTACCTTTTTGTTGTGGATACATATAAATAAATGCAAAAATCCATAGGTTGATCATAGCTGCATAACACTCTATCCCACTAATGATAGAAGAACCAAAAATTAATTGAGGGGAAAAAATAGGCAACATTCTGTATGGATGTCCTTTGGAGTAGATATGGAAATTAATTAGGTGACAGAGCAGGGTGGATTGGAACAAAGTAAAAGAGGTGCTTGCAAGACTCAAGAAGGAACAAGAATGATGACCGTTTCTTGAGTACGTATTTTCCAAAAGGGCTACTTTTTTAAACGCATAAGAATGAAGATAAACCTAAGTACAGGATTGTGTATTATAAAAGATTGTGGGAATTAGTGAAGCATAGGAGATGAGGGATTCTGTTGGTGAGATGAGCCATTTTTGGGTAGTGTCAGAAGTGGATCTTTGGAAGAAAGGGACATAAAAGAAAAGGAAGAAGTGAAAGAATGTGGAGTGGAATTAAATTACTAATTTATTTATTGTATGGCATACCATACATGGACTAGCAATATAAATAACGTTTCAACTGGATTAGTAGAACCCAATAAAATATAAATGTCAAAAAGATCTGTATTCAAATATCAATATCTAGGCCATCTAACTATTGAAGCTCAGCATTGTTTACATTAAAAACAAATCAGATTCTGGACCAGAATCAGATCAAATGTGATCTACAGTTTGACATAGGACCCCACAGTCATACTGAGGGGGGGTGGATACTATGCCCCATTTAAACTGAGAGTTCTGGCAGATGCCATGTGAGGTGAGAATCCTATTCAGGATTGTCCATTGCTGACCTGGTAGTTCACAGCCTGGCACTGTTTTTGTGGGGTCATTCCTATGTTGAATTAGAATGACTGCAGGAAGAGAAAGTATGTGTTCCGAATGAAAAAAAAGTACAGTGTAAGAAACTTAGTCTCCCAATAGAATGAGTGGAAAATGGACCTAAGGAAATAAGATATGGAAGCTACTTGGAGCTGTGTGAAAAAAAATGTTACATGGTGTCACAGAATTGTGGGGAGTTAACACTAATGAGAAATATGAAAAAGGCTGTTTGATGGAATAATGAAGCGCCTGGGATGAGGGAAAATCTATATAAGAGAATGATTGCTGCAAAAAAAAAATGACACAAAAAAGATATTCTATAGCAAAGAATATAGTAGAAAAAAAAGCAAATAATGGTTAGGATTGATAGAGGCAGAAAAAAATGCAGGATGATTCTGACGTACATATAAAATTACTTTGGAAATAGTGAAAGAAGCCCCCAGCAGTGAATTTGAGAATAAAAATGATCAAATAATTAGGGTGAAACTGAAATGGGAGCTAATGAAAGGAATATTCCAGAGATTAATAAGGGAAATATAGTGGAATGTCAAAGAATGGAATCAAAATAAATGTTTTAAATATTAGTACCCATTAAAAAAATAAATGTGAAAAGAAAAGAAAAACTCACATTTTAACATTTCTCAGTCTATTTTCCCATCTTTAGCAAATATCCACTTAAATATTAATCTCTGAAATATAATCTTCATTTGTTAACTCTATTTTCTCTAGAAAGCATAGAATCAAGTCTAGAATAGTAGAATGTTACATTTGCAGGCATAATAAACTAAGAGGAGAAATATAAAATATAAAAGTCATTTTATATTTAAAATATAAAAGTCATTTGCTTACGGAGTGGCTGCACAACTTGTTTGGTGCATATGTGAAGAACACAATTGGAAGAATGTGATTATTAGATTCCTATACAAAGGGAATAGTAGCAAGAATAAATGCAAAAAGCCACATTTAGTTTTTTCAGTCTGTCTGGGAAATCTGACAAGAAGGGTGAAAGAACGAAATTTGTGACATGCAGTGAACTTGAATGCTAGTACAGAAGAGTTTGTTGCTGTCCAGCAAATGTTTGGAAAAAGTTTCAATGTGAGAAAAAAGTGTAATACACATTTATTAACTAATATAAACTGAATATCTTTGAATTATAGTGTTATACAAGTAGTCCTCATCTTATGACCACAACTGAGCCCAAAATTTCTATTGCTAAGTAAGACAGTTGTTAAGTGACTTTTGCCCCATTTTATGACATTTCTTACCAGAATTGTTAAGTGAATCACTACAGTTATTAAGTTAGTAACATGGTTGTGAACCTGGCTTCCCCATTCATCATAAGGTCACAAAAGCTGATGATATGACCCCGGGACACTGCAGCTATCACAACATGTTCCAATTGCCAAGTGTCTGAATTTTGATCACATGACTATGGGGATGTTACTATGGTCTTAAGTGTGAAAAACAGTCATAATTCACTTTTCTCAGTGTTGTTGTAACTTCGAATGGTCACTAAACGAATGGTTGTAAGATGAGGACAATCTGTACACAAATTTGCAGTTGTAAATCGGTTGCTGAAAGCAGTAAGAATGGAAAAAGAATAGGTTAGAATGAATACAATGTTTGGTGAACTGTGAAGTCAGCAAGACAAGGATGTTTTCTTGATTGCTTAATGTGTACAGGTAGTCCTCGACTTACAACAGGTTGATTAGTGACTGTTCAAAATTACAACGGCACTGAAAAAGTGCATTATGACCGTTTTTCACAGTTATGAACATGGCAGCATCCCCATGATCATACGGTCACAATTCAGATGTTTGGCCACTCACTGGTTAATTTTTATGTGTCTCAAGATCACGCAATCAACTTTTGCGACCTTCTGGCAAACAGATACCCTTAACAGCTGGATTACTAATTTATCAACTGCAGTGATTCGCTTAACAACTGAGGCAAGAGAGGTTATAAAATGAGGCAAAACTCACTTAACACATCTCTCAGTTAACAACAGAAAGTTTGGGATCAATTGTGATTGTAAGTCAAGGACTACCTATATACGGAAAGGTTGTGATGGCAGAAGCGTTTTAGTTAGGGAAGTCAGTGAATGTTACTTTTGTATGTGGATGATACCATGTTGTTAGCTGAGCGTTTGAATTATTTGTAGAAATAATAGATAGATCTACACGATGAAAGGAAGAATCACATATCAGAGATCAAGGCAAATGGTATCTTGATTCGAATCTTAGTAAAAGTAGTTTGGGGCACTGCTGTCATCTGTTTCTAGGTCTGGTCTACCGTGTGGGTCTGACAACTGCCCAAGGCAGCTAATCATATTGAAGTATTGGCTGCTCACCGATTTAACTGTGGTCCTAAAGCCCCTGTGAAAGTGCTTTCAGTGTAATTGAATTAAAGACCTAAGAAGCCAAAAATGCTCCTCTTTTTCATGCATCACGCGGAGTGGTATTATCACCTACCACATCAATCAGCAACTGTTTTTATTGAGTGACAGATGTATTGTGTGCTCATGAGATAAAAATGTTCTCATTTATCATCATTCCTCTATTGATTCTTCACACGATAGTGTGTGACTTCATTTTCATTGAAAAATTGGGAGGGGTACAATATTACCAACTCTAGGCGTAGAGGCTCAAGAGGCCCAGACTACTCTTTGCCTTGTTTCTCATTTTACGATTCTACTTAACTATCCTCTTCGCTGTTGTTTTTAAGTGTATAAAAATAAGATAAAAAGTAGGATTTTCTGTAAAGTGAATTTTGCCACCTGCTGTTAATTACTTGCAATCAATGAATCCTTTTCCCTCTTCCTTGTGAAGTTATTGTAGTGTTATTTAAGATAGTAAATTTATTACAGTATTTTTTTTTCTAACTTTCTCTTCTTTTGAATTAAGCGCATACTTCTGAGACTCTAATGTGAACATACTTAATTATATTGCTGGCGAATAATCATGTACTAATAATCAATACCCTCATACATGACATCTAAGAACAAGTTATGTATTAATATAGGGGGGGGGGGAAGGAGCAGTTTGAATGCCCAGGAGGACTTTCATTAGTTTCTTCAGATAATACCCTTTCCTTAGTGTGGCATCATTTGTATCTGTTACTACTGAAGCAATAATGGTGACTTTCAGAATGTTCCATTAGCTGCTACCTGAAAGAGGAATTACTCCTGTCTTCAGCCAGGGTTATATCTAGTTCTCTTGTCTTTATGTAAACATCCCTGGACTGTCTGTGTTAACCTGATTTAACGTTCCTGTTAGAATAGCAGTAAAGGAAGCAAGAGGAATTGTTGGCCTGGCCCTCTTGTAGACAAGAGGAAAAACATGCGACCAGGTTGTTCAGGAACCAGCATCTTACTCTGTCTCTACATGTAAGGCTATATAAGCATGAAGAAGATTTCTTACGAGTAGTATTCAATACTGCTTCAAGATTTCTTTTAAACATTTTGTTAAATAATCTCATTTTCCCAGGTAAATTGTCTCTGACAGGTAATCCATTGTGCATGTGGAAAATTATAACCAAGCTGTAGGTAGGAATCAAGTAAATACAGAATGTATCCAAATAATTAGCTTTACCCTTCCACTTAATATTTTTCCCTGCACTAGAATATCTTCTACAGCAAAGACATATCACTTTTTCCCACTGCTCATTGTTTCCATTGACCCATTTAAGAATGAAAACCTAAGTGACTCGGTTGTTTTTTCAAGTCCACAGTGCTGAGAAAACAAGCCAAATCCTTCAGGTTTTGTGCATATTTAATAAACTATGATATTTTCCAGGGTTTTAGTAATCTGTATCTTATAAATTAAAAATATTCTTAGGGGACATTCTTAAATGCGGAGAAAAACATTATGGAACGCAGACCATTTTTGATTTGTACAAGTTGTATTGAATTAACAGAAGACCAATGCTTTGTGCAGACACGAAGAATTAATGAAAACACATTTCTTATCTCGCAGCAAAGGAAACACCAGTGTGAGAACATTTGCAAATTGTGACTATTGTCACTCCGCACTGATAAAATATGAATCATTGCCTCAAAACAGGCCTAGTCAATTAACCGGATATATACTGTAAATAAGCAAATAAATCAATTAAGCAAATAACAAAAGAGAACATTTTATTTTACATGGATACAACAAACTATAATTATTATTTATCCTCCTGTGTTTTCTCTTACAATGAAGTGGACTGAGAGAGTGACTCAATTGTATAAAGCCCTTCCCTTAAGAAATGTGTCATTTAAGGAAGGAAGATGTAGAAATAAAGAAATTTACTTACATATATTTATTTTACAATATCTTTAAAATGCCACAATCAAAAAGACTCTGAGGACAGATCTATTGTTTCTTGGTCCATTACTATAAGGCCATTTGCCACTTCCAAAGTGCAAAAAAAAGGTGACATTGTCCACCTCCCATTCCCAGCCCATGACACATGTACCCCATACCCATGTTTTCCAGCCTGTAGTTGAAAAATTCTGCTTTTCCAACCTGAGTCTTCTCAAGCCTTCAAAACAGTTGTTTCTTCAGTGCTTTGTGGGAAGAAATATCCATCTGGTTCAGCTCCATGCCAGGAGAAAGGCACTGGAGACAAAATGGAGGCTGGAAGCTGATTGGAAAGATGGTTTAATGATGAAGCAGAATCACCAAGCACATGGTTCTTGTGCAGTTGACCACATGGAGTTGAGAGTGGGTGGCTTTTATACTTCTCTTGAGCTTTGCACTTGAACTTGCTGTTCCTGTGCAAGAACATATATTCTATTGGCTGTTGTCAGACTCCCATGTGGCCATGTAGGGATTATGTAGGGGTCATAGCTGGATCTGTAACTTGTCTGAGCTCCCAGGTTTGGATGATGTTTCTGAGGGTGATGCAATGAAGGGGCGTCGGGCAATTCCTATTGTGACTGAGGGCTAATCCTACCTCTGTTGGATCTTGGGTGAGGGTATTTGCTTATGAATAGAGCTATCTATCTCTTTATCTCTTAATGCTGACATCTGCTGAGGGCTATTAAGAAAGGTGGGGGATGCTTTCTGTCTCCAAGACCACATTTCAACCTTTAGGGAAATATAATATTCTGCCTCTCCTAAAATATTTCATTCTTCTAAGAGACGTGTGGGTGTTAACATTCTACAGCTTCATTCCATTCCTAGGAACATCCCAGCTCTGATTGGTGTCTACCATAACCATCCCTTCCAGCAGCTGCTTGCTGCTCTGGACAGCTGTTTTCTCTGAACTGCTATGTTCTTTACTATTTAGCAGTTGCTTTTTAAAAAATAAATAAAAGTAAACTTGAGACTGATCTAAAAATGGTTACTAAGCCATTGCATTATCCTCATCCCTTGAAATTCATGCTCCATCTAATGCTTCCATTTTCCAGTGGGCACACTTTTGGGTTTTGTCAAGTGTGGGGGAGGCATGTTCCCCTTGTTTTCCTGGTCAGCCATGTTGCAAAATTTCCTTCCCCTTCCTTTTCTTTTTGTAAAACTTTAAGTTGCATGCTGGCATACTGCTGCTTTGTTTCTATGAAGCTGAACTATCAAATTCCCCTGGACCTATGGAAGATTGTACAAGTGAAATAACAACCCGTACTCTCTTCCTGTGTTTGCTGGAGGATTGAACAATGCTGATAGTATTAGAGAAACGATGGTGCCATAACGAAGAGAAAAAAGTGAAACTTGAATTAGTGTCAAAGGGGATAATGTGGGAAGGGGGTGTGAATGCATTGATGCATGTAAACACCTGGGAAAAAGGAGAAAGGAAAGGAGAAAGGAGAAAGGAGAGGAAAGGAAAGGAAAGGAAAGGAAAGGAAAGGAAAGGAAAGGAAAGGAGAATAAAATCATTTGGTTAGTAAGAAGGGAACAATTCTCAAAAGAAAAAGGCAGGATTGATTCTTAGCGGAACCACCTACTATAATTTTATCTCTGCATAGATAGAAAGGGTAGGCAGCAGATAAGTGTTACTAGGTTTTTCAGGGTCTGTACCAAGAATCAGCACTAGCCTTTTCTCAGGAAAAATTCCTGGAATGCTTTTCGTGTCATACAAAATTATGAAAGTAGAGCTAGTCAGTATCTGAAGTCTAGAAAGGGTTAACATCTTTTGGATCTTGCTTGTGCACATTCTCTTTTGATTGCCTGACCCTTAATTCACCTTAAATTGCAAATGCACTAGCTTGTCTCTTCAAGGAAGAGTGCAAGGGCTTGCTTGCATTTGGGACACACTATTTGCTACCAAGAGATTCTTCATAATGGTGATGGTCATGTATAGGTCTTAGTCTTGCTTTTCAGAGCCCAATCCTTTCATTTCAGGCTAGTCCTCCCTCCTAGTTGAAATGGATGGAAAGCAATACAAACCTGAACAGTTAGTAAGAATATGGTTTTGGTCAATTGAAACATTCTTAATGGGTTTTTTTTTAATCGGCAGTTTTATCAAGCATTAGAAGACAACATACAGAGAGAGAGAGAGAGAGAGAGACAGAGACAGAGGCAGAGGGGGGCAGACAGACAGACACACAGACACACAGACAAGCTGATGTCAACTCGCTAAGCTTCCTTAACCTGCTCCCGAGTTGCCATAGGGAGGGGGAGGGGGAACTGAGCCTCACAGCTGCATCGAGGGGGAAACAGGGTCAGAGGCAAGGTGCAAACTGAGTGGGATCAGAGCTGTCTTCACTTGGTCCGTGCCGACATGGTACTCCTAATAAACAACTGGATTTTTCTTGAAACTTTGCTTGAGGCTCCTGCTTTTATTAGGGCATTGGTTGGAACCCTGACAGCTGGTGCATTAACAACTTAGGGTGAATTAAGAGTCATGCAATCAAAAGAGAATTCTGCAGTGCACAGAGAAAGAGAGAGAGAGAGACAGACAGACAGACAGACAGAGAGACCAGAAGCCATCAAATATGTGCTTAGATTATTACATATTGCATGCTTCATCCTAAAATAGAAAAGATACAGAGTACTACAGTAGTAGGAATAGTAGGAATCCATGAACTAGCATCAACAAATGGGAAAGGATTCATTGCTGACTTGTTTCCTCTTCTCAAACCAGTGGAAGAAACTCACCCAGGCCTGTGATTGTGATAGTGTTGCTGTTATCACCCTACAAAATAAACAATTGTTTAAGGAAATGGGTGATGATAGCTGTACTCTGTGCTCTCTCTGACTCAGCCATGCAGGACTAATTTCCTGGCCGTGTCTGAATGCTTATAAAGCTGCTCTCTAACTGCTGCTGACAATGAACTAGTGACTGGAAATAGGAATCTTAAACACAGTCACATCTCCTGACTGTTGAAATCCTTTTCAGAAAGCATGTTGATCTAATGGGCTGTAGTATGGTCTTTCTTTCTCTCTCTCTCTCTCTTTCTGCTTTTACACACACATTGAGAGAGAGAGAGGGAGAGAGAGAGTGGGAAAGAGAGAGGGGCGAGAGGGGGAGAGAGAGAGACACGATGTGGTAGTAGGAAAAACAAAGTTTTAATACTTGTTCCTCATACAGCAGTTACTAGGAAACCAAATGCTCTTTAAATAAATCTTCATTACCAGCCTTGCATTATTGACTCGTTTTTCCCTTGTTTTTCCAACACCTTCCTTTCTCTCTCCCCCCCACCCCCGAAATGTCTGTACGTTCTAGATATTAAAAGTGTATAGTTTTGCAAGCTATCACCGATGGAACAATTTTGTCCATAAAAGGGATATCTCAGCATACCACTGCCCTCTATGACCATTTTTGCATCTTCGTGAACTTTGAAGCAGCAGATGCAAATGATTGGTTTGGCTCAAGCTAGAAACAAACCTTTCTCACTTGCCTCTTTAATTAGCAGCCTGCTGAGATAAGAACCTTGTGAAGTGTGCAAAACTTTAAGCAAGCCCATTCGCACCCCCACTTTTCGCTCTCGCCCCTGAACAAGTGAAATCAGTTCTCTTCAGCCATAAAATACAGAAAGGAAGGAAGCGTGGGAAGAACAAGCAAATATATGTACACAGCACTGGCTGCCTTTAATACTATTCATAGATTAAGTGCAATGTTTATAAATGCTGACAAGAAGGAATAGAAGTGAAAGCTCTAAATTCACTGACATCAAAGTTTATCATCGAGATAAAATGAAATGTTCCAGAGAACTCAGGTCAGCTGCATCCACAAACAAGTACTCTATGCTAAGCTTCGTACAGAGATGCAAATGAAGACTTGGGCATTGTCCGAGCAGTGAAGCAGAGTTTTCAGAAAACAGTGATCTTTGGGGGGTGGGGGGGAAGGCTGGCAGAAGAATAGACAAGTTAAATCAGCCATATGAAACACAAGAAACCCGCACTGATTGTCTCTCTGAACAATTCTAAGCAACTATTCAAGGAGTCCATTCCTACTACCTATATGGGGAAAATAATGGAAATATGGAAAATGTCTTCTCTTTGCTATGGACAAGTCCACACTGGAATAGGCAATATCATCAATTAGTTTTTGATACTGAGCTGTGTGGTTGTGAGTTGTGATAGAGCATGGGTGTCAAACTCGCAGCCCACGGGCTGGATGAGTCAAGCACTGGCCATGCCCACCCCATGTTAGCTAAGAGGAAAAAAGTTGCGATACGCCATGTGATGACAATGTGATGCTGAGAGTTTGACACCCTTGTGATAGAATTTAACTTAATTTAAGACAGTTTTACTTTATAACAACAGTAACCAGAAATATCAGTTTGACATTAATGTTATCCACTGTGCTCCAAATTAAATGCAAATTTTTGTGCTGTTAAATATTTTTTTAAAAAATAGACACTTTTGTTTTTGCTTTTAAGTGACAAATAAGCACTACATTGCTAGTGCAACTATAACTTGAGGCACTGAAAAAGTTCCATAATTCCTTCTGAATATGCCATAGCACTGAGTACACACTTAGGGAAATGACATTTGAGTAAAAAACATTACAGACATGGGAGCATTAAAATAGAACGTGACATAGATGTCACAATATTTGCACATGAACTCCATTTTCCAGACCAAGGAAAAAGAAACCGTGTATCTCTAGATGCTGCTGGATTATAAATTTCCAGGATCTATTACCATTGACTATGCTTATTGGTATTGTTGATATTTTTTTTAGCTGTGATTTCCTCATCCCTGCACATGATAATCCTGCATGGTGGGGTATTTTTATTCATTTAAATGGAAGTATATAGGATTGCATCCCTGGGCTTTTCTAAAAATAAAGCAAAATCTTCCTCAAACTATGATCACGGGCAGGGAAATACCTCTTCTCCAACACATCAAGGAATGTCTTGACTAGCTTCAAGCTGCAAAGAAAACAAAGGAGGCTATTACCAAGATGCACAGTATTTGGCAAATACCAATCATGAGGAACTGAAGAGTGAAAATATTAGTTATGTCAGTAAAAAGTTATATGCTGACGTGTTTGGATTTGCTTGTTAGTGAAAAAGGGCCAATATAGCAAGTCAATTGTGTTTTGAAAATTGGATATGAAAAGAACTTTTTAGTGTTAGAAGTAAATTCCTGATTAAAGTGAAATTTCCATTCTAGGGATGTTGTCAATCACTACTGAATGACTGAGCACTGCAGAAAACAGATAAACAAATAAAGAAAAGCAATTCCATGAAATCTCTTTTGTATTAAATTCCTGTTTCACAGCATTCTGGATCCTTTTGCATTATTATTGAGTTGCTGTTTGTCTTTCAAAGTGACAGAAGTAATTGAGAAATGTAATGGAGCCATTACATCATATTTTTGCAAATGACATCTATCAGCTACTGTCTGGCACAAACTGATTAGGCAGGAAGGAGTTCTACATACATAACTGGAATAAACCTATTTCAACTAAAGTATCAAACTAGTCATATTAAATAATGTGATCACTCTGATCTGTGATTAGTTAAATTTGAAGTTTGGTGGCCATAGATATGAATGATGAGTAGGGAAAGTGACCTGTGTGTTTCTCACATTACTTTATGAATTTGGGAGCACTTCTCAATAGTCTATTGCTGCTATTCTTGGGAAAGTTTGTTACGAACGCATGATTATTAAATGTACAGTGGATCATTCAAATACATTGGAGTAGTTTATTGAAACATTTTTAAACTAACCATTGAAAAATATCCCCTTTACACATACAGAATGCTGTCATGACAAATCTCTTTCCCGATAGGAATACTACTAAAAGATTCTAATTTTTCTCTAGAATTCAGATTGTCCATTTTTGTTAGACTTTTCATTTGTTGAATGTAACAGGAGAAAACTACTGTTATGTCTTTGTTTCACACCAAATCATTAAATATCATTTGAATGTCAGTAGTACAGATTGTATAATGTGAATTTCAGTAAGCATGGACTATGCCTTTAATGCAAAACAGGATTACTTTTGGATGCTTTTTAAAGATACATTGTAGATTAAACCGGACAAAAGAATTTTTTATCCAGCTTAACAGCTGCAGCAATATCATTCACACAAATTGAAGAGTTCCCATCTTTTGGAAGTAAGGCACCTACAGTGTTAATTGCTTTGCATTTTCGAAAATGTATTCACACATATTCATACTATATTGGCTGTATTTACACAGTCAGTGAATCGAAAGGGGCATTTGGAAGTCAGAGGAAGTGAATATTGTAAAGTATTATGTCAGGGTAATGATGATTTAATAGCTGACCAGCTGCTGTAATGCTGTATTGATATAATGATGATGCAATGGTAGCAGGGTTATTTGACTGCTACTGCTTTAACAGGCGGTAATATAAGAGAGGCCCTGTGAGGGCATCTCTCTCTCTCTCAGTGTGTGCTCCCTCTTCACACCTCCTTCCACTCTTGCTGGAGATTCCACCACATGAAAACATCTACTGTAGCCTAAGAAGTAAATTGGGATAATTTCCTTTTGGGTGTCTTGTCATGTGTCTCTCTCTGTGTAATGTAACAACAGGAAAGGAGAAGTCACTGCCATGCTGAGCTCTCCACCCAGTTGCAGATTCTTGGCAATGGGTGAGGAAGTATCCTGGAAGGTGCGCTTTCTGGAGAACACCTATTTTTGCTGACAATTGCCCCCATTGTTGCTTCCCTCTGCCTCTGTACCAAAGCGACCATTATCTTGCACTCAGCCACAGAGATTTAGAAGGCCCTGAATTATCCCATGGTTCTCCTTTTTAGGTAAGGTGGACTAATATAAGACACCTGGGAGCCTACAGCCAGTAAATGGCAGGCAAACTAGGAGAAGCCAGATTAAATGATGTAGGAGTGCTGCCATATGTGGTTGGCTGGCAGGCCTTAAGTAAAAGTCTCCAGAGCTGCGCGTAGCAAATCTTGAAAAAATGAGTTCTGACAGGGATCCAGCTTTTGGGTGCACAAGCCTGGTTTGTAAACACACAGCTGAATTGCTGCCAGAGTGTTCTCCTTCCCTGCCTTTACAAGCTGATAGCCAGTCTTTTCCAGGCAGAGCAAGTGTGACCCACCTCAAATTTGCTCGTGACTGTCTCTCCATATTTTCAAAGCTGCAGGCATGATGGCATATTAAAGTGGATTTTGTTTTTAACTCAACAAATACTAATGATCCCAGACAAGCTACCCCAGAGCTTTCTGAAATATTACTGTACATATATGTAATCTCGTAGAATTCGATGACTGCACATCCAATCTCACCCATTATGATTCATATTGTAATTTCCGCCTCTTGTAATGTTTCTGCAAAATCCACAGCAAAAATGAAAATGATCAAATACGGGGAGCTGTGAATATTTCAAGATGCATAAAGCAACAGCCATAAGATGCATGAAAGCTCAGTGAACATTAGGAAATCTATCGCTAAATAGCAATCAGAAGTGACGTCTTTAAACAGAGTTGGAATTCATTTCAAGCAGACAGATTTGTTTGTTTTTTTAAAAAAAAAACTTTATGTAATATTAAATAGAACTGCTTAAAAAGAGACATCTTGATAAAAGCACTAGACAGCAGTCTAAAGTCTTCTAAAAATAGGATGACTATTTTCAACAACCTACATGATTTTAGTATTTGTTGTTGTTTTTTAAATTTGGAAAAAAAATAAACCTGAATCTAGAGATATTCTTCTATGGTACTATCACACCTCCTTCCAAAATGTGTCTAAAAACATCAATTTGTCAGAGCTGAAAGCAAGTTATGCAGTGGCAAAGCCCTATTACTAAATCTAATGTGCAAATACTTATATCTGGTCAGCAGCTTTGGTTGCTGCAAATGGCAACAGCAATGTGTGATACAAGGATGTTAGTTGTGTCATTTTCATGATGAATTCTTCCTAGCATCCCTTGCTCTATGCTCTGCTTCTGTGATTAGCCATCTGCCTGTTATCTGGGCTTCATGGGGAGTTGTTATCTCATCAAGGGTGATAATTACAGCTAGCTCCACCCTTTGATCAACCCATCTCTTGCTAGTAATCTTTTTTTGTGTACTGATTCGAAGATCATTTTTATTACATCAGGCTTTCAACCATAGCTAAGTTTCATTGGAGTCTATCTTGGTGGAGGGTTAATTTATTTATTTTTACCCTTTATTTACTGCAGTTATTATTATTTTTTATATAATTTTGATTTCTTTTATTGTTGCATTAATAATTTCAGCTTCTTGTCAACACCCTCTCCCAATCTTTTGAGTTGGACCCCATAAAAAGTAGAAGATAAACAAATTACAAACAGAGACCAAAGAAAATCCTGAGAGATATTTTACTTGTACAGCGCCCAAAGTCTCCCCCTGAAAGAGATGGGCAGTTTCTAAATTTGTTATATAAAAAAAATACCTTGTCAACTCTTGCAAGATTTCATTGACTTAGTGTGAAAGCTCATTAGACTTCCTTGAACTTATACAAAGGATAAAGTTCTTTCAAAAGCTAGGCACAGAAATGGCAACACAGAACAACGAAGCACTGCAAAAAATTTTTTTAAATAATAATTAACTTGAGTACTTTATCCTACTAGCTATCTGTCAGGTATGAGCTTGGTCAGAATCTACAGCCTAAAAAATGGTTGATGGATTTCTGAATATTGATATATTCGAAGATGATAGATAGACAGAGAGACAGACGATGTACCATCAAGTTGGTGTTGACGCTTAGTGACCACATGGATAGATTTTGTTCAGTTCCTAGGCTGATTGTTCAGGTTTTCTCACCAAAATATGGAAACACAAATAAAAATATTGATCAAACTATACTGATTTATCAATAGCAAAAGAGTCTGGCTACAAACAAGTTCACGTTTCATTTCTGACAATTAATGTAAGCATTGCTCTGCCTGATCTGATAATTTAAGGCTTCTTCTTTCAGCTCCCTCCACATCTCTCTTGTACACAGTCCAAACATCTCATATCATAAAGACTTTTCTGCAAGCTTTTGAACCTTTTTCAGAAGTTCTTAATATTATGCCCTAGTTTGAATTTCATATCTGTCGACACTGAAGCACACTCTCAAAATTGGTCAAGAAGAAGTCAGCGTCTTCTCCATTCTTGTAATCAACAAACTTGTGTATTTCTACGGAAGTTGTTGGGATGGGTGGTTGTCTCAAATTTTATGTTTGTTATCTTGGCCATTTCAGCTTGTGGGCAAACTGTATTCTCTTCTCCAGCTTGGACTCTCAATCTCTCATTCCACCTGGTTTCTCATTCTCATCATTCCATCTTTTCGTTCCATCAGATTTTCTTGCTCTTGTCCTACTTGGAACGTTTCCCTCTTTGATTCCAAAGTACTGAATTCAGTTTGGAACTTAAAATTATCATGGGGAAGTGGCCCTGTGTCCCCATCCAATTACTGCTTGGCATTCTGACTGGCTGATTCTATCTGTTCTCTTTCTTCCATTCCCATTTAATCTCCCAGTCATACTCTACAGCAGAGGTGTCAAACTCAAGGCCTCTGGGCTGACTCTGGCCTATGGGGTGCTTAGATCTGGCTGTGGGGCTGACCTGGAAGCTCTTGAGCATGTTTTTGCTGGCAGAGCACTCCAGCCACCACAGGTGTCCCCAAATTAAGTGACATCAAACGGGCCGTGCCCACCCCAGCCCCCCGAGGTCAAACACAACCTTGATGTGGCCCTCAATAAAATAGAGTTTGACACTCCTGCTCTACAGCTTTGGTGCTCTGAGTCATTTTTCTTCTCTCTGGAGCAGTTGTTATACAGATGGTCCTCGACTTACAACAGTTCACTTGTGACTGTTCAAAGTTACAATGGCACTGAAAAAAGTGCCTTAAGGCCATTTTTCACATTTATGACCATTGTGGCATCCCCATGGCCACATGATTTATGTCCAGATGCTTGACAACTGACTCAAATTTTGACGGTTGCAGTGTCCCCGGACTATATGTGATTCCTTTTGCAATCTTCTGACAAGCAAAGTCAATGGGAAACCAGATTCACTTAACAACCATGTTACTAATTTAACATCTGCAACGATTCATTTAATAAATGTGGCAAGAAACGTCATAAAATGGGGCAAAACTCACTTGACAAATTTCTCACTTAGCATCAGAAATGTTGGGCTCAATTGTGGTCGTAAGTTGAGGACTACCTGTATGAAGCTCTTCCCTGACTAAACCATCATTCCTGAGAGCTAATCATCAGAATTAAGATAGTAAACAATAGCCTTGCCTAATTGCCCTTGTTTCCTTCTTTGTTTTTAAAGATCAAAAAGGAAAAAGGAAAAAAATATATAAATGTGTCGTTTTTGACATTGGAAGATTCCACCTTGCTGCCCCCATGTTAGGATCTTAGCTGGCAATGTGCTTACCCCATCCAACCAGAACAGCCTGGATTGATGTGCAAGTTATTTCAGTTTGCATGGATTTGTGCCTTCTCTTTTCCTCCCCTCAGCCAGTGATTTAGCAGCAAGGACAACAGAAGGAAACTGCCTCCCTCTTTCTTTTAATTGAAAAACACAAGGGCAGATAGTCAATCTGCAGAGCTCTTAGCATTAAAATGTTTGTTTTAAATTGCATTTACTTTTTTTTTTAGAAACACAAAGCAATAAAGGAAACACAGACGCATGTTAGGCTTTGAGAAAAAAGGATTAGGATTCAACGAACAAGTGTAAAAAAAAAAGTGAGTTGGTCCTTCAAAAATGGAAATTGAGTCTCAAGGAAAACAGCTTTGTAAGGAATGGGGAAAAGCCTTTGAAGCACATTTAAAATAAAATAAAGAAAGCAAGCTAATACACTATAGCCAGTTGCTTACTACATCTAGAATGTCTTGGTACATTGGGTTTTCTTTCTGAAATCTGGAAGTGGATCCAAGTGGACTCAAGCCAGCTGTTCCTTTTCTAGGTAGAGTCTAAGAACAAAAGCCCAAGGTAACTCCTCCTTGGCCATTTAACATAAAGGAGATTTTTGTTAGCTTATGAATGATGCCACCTGGGTTTCCATTTGAGGATAGAAAAGATCTGGCTATAAGACAATTTTGTGTTTTATTCTGATTTTATGGGGATCGCTTATCAGGGGTTATTCCAAAATTACAAGTTAATTGAAAGTATTAATAGAGAATGAGATGATGGTAAATACAATAAAAGCATCCTACTTGCATGAATTGCAGATAGCTTGCATATTTTGGTAATCATTTATAAAGAATTAAAACATGAATCTAAAGGATAAACAGGGGTTGAAATGACAGTAGAAAGAACGAAGGGCCAAAGTTGGCACCCAAGCACAACCAGGTTATGTGAACAGTTTTTGCCACAGATGCATGTCAATACTGATCACAAAAGCCTGTGTATCTTAATTGCCTCGGGCTTTTAAGCTACCATCCACAAGGGCACAGCAAATCAAACTTTTACAGGTTCCTAAATCTAAAGCAAAACATCCAAAAAGAAAAAGAATCATTGGACATATGTAAAAGAATGGAAGTCCGCACTGTTTCAGGAAAGCAAAAGGCAAAAAAACAAGGATCTGATAATTATAAATAAAAAGAGCCATAAAAGAACCTAATAAAAATAAATGGATGGACATTAGGCTGAGAATCGGACCCAAATACAAAACAAGACCCCAGAGCTGGATCAGTTTGGCCTGCCACAGAGTCACTGGAATATTTGGGTAAGTTTAGATAAATAGAGAGAGATCAGAGTCAAGGCAAACATACAGTGGTAGCCCTGCTCATCAGAAAGTATACCATAAACCCCTCCTCCCCAAAACCAGGCTTCTAATATTTTATTTTTGATGGAAAATTTAGGCAGCGAAAAATGCAAGCATTTTTGCTGGTCTCCAAAATACATTGTGTACTGAAGCCAGTCTGCTTATGGCTTTGAGTTTTTAAGTAATTATTCTAAACTAGATCTAAACTGTATAGAGCCTTTGTGAGAGCCCTCCAATCAAGAAGTTATTCCTGAGTAGATGTAACTCAGTAGTACAAGACATGCTACTAGTAGAACGGAGACAGCGTGTGAAAAAAAAAAGATAAATGATTGTGAAGCGTGGTTGAATGCCCTTTGGAATCCTTCAAAGCCCTCACTCAAGTAAAATTTGATACCATTTTATTTGTTACTTTTATTTATGTAAGCTGCCCTAAATTGCATGCGGATTGGATGGATTTAATAAATAAGTAATTTTTAGCTTCTACACCCCAATGTTTCCGCTTGATATATCTCTAGAAACCAAAGAACTAATCTGCGCAGTAGAATTGGGACATCATTAAACTCACCCCAGTGATTTTACTATCCACATATACCATAAATAGGAGGGGGAAAAATCCTTCATAAGAGTTTCAGCAATCAGAACCATGCTGACAATATGGCCTTAATTTTCTTCAAATTAGCTTTGCAAAAACCAAGAAAGTTTTACATTCCCACTTGGCTTCTAATTGTAATCCAATCACCTCATCATAAAAAATAATATAGAATGTTGACATATTTAATCAATAAGATAGAATTTCCTCCATCTATCCCTAAGATGAAAATATTAGGGATGATCAAAAATGCAGAAATAAAAGTTTAGACAATTTCTAGATGAATTTTAGATTATAGTTGTTGGTTGGCTCCATAGATTGCCTTCCCTTTCTCATGTCTATGGAGGGAGACAACAATGGGCAATAATACTATAGTGCTAGTGAGTTTTAAAAAATCATTACTCTTTTATGCCTTGTTGGAAAAAAAAGTCACCTCTGTTTCAGTTTAATGTATTATGAAGACTTTCACATGTCTTATCTTGTTTTCACAAATATACTTTTGGAATACTAGACAACAAAATAGCTCACAAAAGCCATTCTTTGTATAGTTTCAGTAAAAATGAGGACGGCTAATAGCCATACTGCTGTCTCTGAGAGTATATGCAGAAATTATGCCAACTACTGCAATGTCTCTGCACTGATGAGACAGATACATATTAAAAAGCTGAGAATTTTTCTTCTTCTAATGCATCAGGAATCAAATCTCCTTTTGCCTCTAGAATCCTTTTGCACTTCATAAAATAATACACCCCTCTTCCTCACCTGATTTTTTTCAGATGCTTTCAATGAGAATTTCCAGTATTCCAAGGGTTATAATCCAACATTTCTAATGGGCACTTCTGACTGGCTGGACAGTTCGGAAATGTAAATCATTATTATAAGGTGCACCAGGTTTATACCAGGGTATTAGCTCAAGACCACACAGTAAATTGGATTAATTGATTTGATTTGATTCCGTACCATCGTCAGCGTTGACTCTTAACAACGACATAGATAGACCTACCCCAGGACAATTGTACATTGGCTTGATCTTTAGGTCTTCCAATGGCGCACTCATTGTCTTGAGTCCATCCACCTTGCTATTGTTTGTCATCTTTCCCTACTGTTCCATCTGTACACTTCTCAACAAAGTTGACTATTCACATAATATGTTCAGAATATTTTGAGCTTGGTCATTTGTGCCTCATGGGTAGCTTTGTTCTATGATCCTTCATTTTGTTTTCTTGATATTCTCAGGAATATTCTCCAACATTGAAGCTCAAAGGTGTCAATACTACTTTTTCAAAATATAACTTTCACTTTTGTACAGTGTCAACGTTGAAACGCACAAGCATGTATTTGCTTGATGGACTTCCATGATCTGACAGCAATCATAGTGAATCTGTGGACCATCAATATTCCCTTCTTGGTCAACCATGCTGGCTGCTGGGAACTCTAATTCAGCAACATCTGGAAGCCACAAATTGCCTATCTTTGCTTTTCAATTTTCAATGAGTAGAGATACTGTATATTTAAAAAAACTTTAAGTCACAGTTAAATAGTACCTGCTTATAATGTGGGGTTCTGTGAACTTGGTGACAGAGCTGTACATTCCTACTGGGTTTTCCTGAATAAGAGCCATTCCTAACAAAATAGATACCTTTGTCCTTCATGCCAGCCTCCAAAAGCTGAATTAAGTGATCAAACTTGGAGTATGGATTATGGCTTTCGGCAGCCTAAAGTTTCTACAACAAATGCTCACTTAGAATGACCAGTCAACATTCAAGTGAAATAAAAATATATTTACAATATCAGCCACTGAAGAGAAGAAATGTTTAATGCCATACTGCTTGCATTAAATTGCCAGTTTTAATAACTCTTTTTAATATTTCCTTTTATCCTGAAGCTTGCACTTTATAATCCTCTTATGAGACAGGAGAGTACTTGGCACCTAAATACTGCAGAAGGTAAGTTTCTTTGCTTTAGGTGAGTAGAATATATATTTTTTCATCTTTTAAAAAAGAACTTCAGTTCTTGATTAAGCTACTTTGTTGTTGTTTTTTAAAAAGTGTCATGTTTTTTCCCCCTGATCACCAAAAAAAAAAGGTTGATATAGATATTGCTAGATACAGATAGCACTATTTCATGTCTGAATTTTAATTTTAATAGTCATATTTGCACTGCTCCTTTGGCAATTATATGCCTACAAAAGAGGACGTCTATCAAAATGTTAACAAGAATAGTGTTTAATCCATCAGATTTATTGAAACCAAATACTTTTACAAGTTCTATCATAAATCTAGGTCAAGTACTGAGAACACAGCCTTATTTCCCATAAACCAGTCATTTTATTACAAGCAAAAGTGGCAGACTGAAGAAGAATTCCATCTCATCCGATTTCCATGCATAAATAGAATGGCGAAATTGTATTGTTCAAGGTCTGATTTTATATGCATCTGCTAAATGTTCAGACTATTTTATTAAAACCTGTAAATCAAATCAAAGATAGGAAAATCAGAACTGGGTATGGCATATGAGAAATTTAATGTCAATAAGAAAACCACAATATAGATGTGTTGGAATTTTAACACACTGGGTGGCTATTAATGGAATCGATTTCTAGATGGGAGCTGTGGAATCTCCAGTTCTCCTCATGTTTATGAACTACAACTCTACAGCTCAAACCAGTGTGGCCGATGCTAAAGCATGTTGGAGACTACTCCAGCATTCATTTGCAAATTAGTTCTAGTACTAATATGGTAGTCCTTGACTTACAACCATTTATTTAGAGATTGTATGAAGATACAATGGCACTGAAAAAAAAAGAGACTTATGACTATTTTTTACACTTGGAACCTTTGCTGCATCCCCGTGATCATGTGATCAAAATTTGGACAGTTGGCAAATGACGTGTATTTATGATGGTTGCGGTGTCCTGGGGTCACATGATCACCTTGTGTTTGAGCTTCTGTCAAGCAAAGTCAATGGGGAAGCCAGATTCATTTTACAACCATGTTAATTTAATAACTGCAGTGGTTCACTTAACAACTGTGCAAGAAAGGTAGTAGAATGGGAAAAAATCACTTAACAACTGTTTTGCTTATCAATTTTGGGCTCAATTATGGTCGTAAATCGAGGACCACCTGAATGTCCCTCCATGTAGTATGACTCAGGGTGGTGTCTATTTCATAATTCAGTTAACAGCTTTAAAATGATAAGGCAAATTTAGATGGCCACAAGTTCCTCGTTGACGCTTGCTCTGCCTCAGAGATATTTGTGCTGACATGTGATTGGAAAGAAGTGACTTCTTAAAGTGTCTGTGTTAACTGGCTTTGGACAAACTGGGCAAAACCCAGAAATGTTTCCAAGTCAAATAGAACATCATCCATCTCTACCTCAGTGCTTAGATGCCTGCTAACAATCCCAAACCCATCCCTACTACTCTGGCAGCTGAACATGTTATCTTCCCATTTCTTCTCCGATTAGGAGCAGCAAAAGCAAGAAGAAGGTGCAACAGCGACAAGAGTCTTCTACTCTTTTCTTCTTCCTTTCCAAAGCAAACACCAGCCTCTAACATCACCTTATCTTCAGTAATGTCTTCAGGCCCAAAGAAGGTGACGCTGGGATAGTAGAGAGAGCAGCCTATTGGCTAGTTTGCCTTCCAGGAATTGTGGTTGCTGTCTGTAGTCACAATCCTGTGGGCTCTGCCCCATTATAGCAGCCATTTTGTAAAACTGGCATTTCTCCCAAACTACTCCAGTTTGTAAATACGCTCACAAACTGCTGTTCAAATTCAAAATGTGCCTCTAGCCTCACAAGGTTTCTTTAACTTGCTATAGGGCCTTTCCTCAAGGGAACTAACATTCAAAGAATCAGCTTTTCACTGTCATTTTTTTCCAGCGCTCAGAAGAAATAAAAATGCATTCTACTATGCTTTGGGACTGTCTTCTCCTGCCCAAGTAAGCTTTGGAGCAGAGGTGAGGCTTGGGTGGTGATTCACAACATTCCTGATTTTGTTTGCAAGCTTTTAAGGAACGTGTTCCTCACCTACCCAAATGCCACAGGGATGTTTGCAACCTTCCTAGACTTCTCTGTAATAACTGATGAGCATCTAAATATAAATACTAGGTTGACTGAATTTCAGCAAACTTTTGATAAAATTAGGGTTTCCTCCTAATAAAATAACCCTCTAATGCTGATTTTTCAGTTCATTTTAATTCCCAGGTCCAAGTTTCCAGTAGACTTTATACTTCATCATCTTACCAGTCAGCAAATGAAGTAAGGAAAGCTAATTAGATATTTTTAGGGGTCAATATATTAAGATTCAGCTTTCTGTTTAGTGCAGATAATATATATTCAGCTATTGTTGGCTATTAAGCAAACCGTGGCAATGTTCTAAGTCTAATGGCTCAATTGAGTACAAACTTAAATCATGGATTTGAATCACTTTCAATTAAACCCTAGAGCTAATCATTAACATTTCCTAAAATTAACAAAAAAGAAAAAGTGCTGTGATGTGTCAGATCACATTTGAGGACTCACACTTTAAACAATGTTATCTGCATTAGGGATAGTCTAAACTGAACTTCCACAGAAAATTAAACGATTGGGCAAAATTTCATGTAGGATGAAATATTCAAAAGGTGACAATTATTTCTTGTATAACTGCCCAGATTATAGCAGGGTAATGTCTCGTGAGGAATTCTCTTCCTGGTGGTCCTGCTTATGTGAATTATGCACCTTTTAAATAAAAATAAATCAAATCAAATCAGAAGCATCTCCTTCCTAGAATGTGTCTTGATATTCTATAGTTTTTTTCCTCTCCTTCTAGTGAAAGCATTTGGCCGTGTCCAACTACCATTTTTAAAAGGATGCAGAGAGAGATTTATCAGTAAAGATGATCCTAGAGTCATTCCACTTTGCATGATGCCAGTTTCTAGCTTAATTTTTTGAAATAAAAAAATAGATAATATTAAGGTAAAGGGACCCAGGGAGCCTGACAGATTGAACCATATTATTTCCGTTTTTATGGATACAGGATATCTCCCTGTAATCCCTTAAGTAGGGGTAGAGTTGGGACCATTGGAAGGAGCTGATGTTTACTGGCAGGTTGCCCTTCCTGACGCTTACGTAGGGTTCACAGAAGGTGTTTTTTCTTTGTACCCTAAGAGAGAAACATCTGCCGCTACCTAGGATTGAATTTCAACCTTCCTAGTGGGAATCGAGTGTCTTCACCACTAGGCCACCATGCTGCTTTAGGCTGAACCATATTAACAATCCTTATAATTGTTCGTGTGGAATAGTCTGAAAACACTGACTAGGCAGTGAGTAGAAATATCACCAATTATGATATGTGGAACAAGGATATGTGGGTAATGATTTTGCTTTATTTCTGAAATTAGTTGTGTTTCTAGCATCCATAAAACTATGATGTGGACGCCACATTCTAAGTGATTAGTCTACAGAAGAAAAGATAATTAAATTATATATTGATATGGCTAAAAGTTCTGAATTTCAAAAATCAGGCTGATACCAGCAAAGCATTCGAGTTTTCTAAGACTCTATGCTGCCATCAAGTAGTTGTCCTAATTTTTTAAGCTCAAATCTAGCAGCTCTATACATTAATTCTCATTCATCCTTCTTCTACAATGTTAAATACTATATGAATATTTGTATATGAATACAAATATATCAAATAAAATATGCTTTTATTTTCAGGCAATGGTGGTTCATTCTGACTATATTTATAATTCAGTGCTTCCATTATGCTTCTAAACTGCTGAAAGGTGTACAGAGAAAAAAATATGATTTAGTTAGTATTGTGCTATTTGTTGATTTTCTTCTGAGTATATCACATTCATTAATGGAGAGTTTATTCAAAGTATTGTTTTCAGAATGACTTGTGTGATTACTACTTAACTTGCTAGGCTCCTAAAAAACTATTTTATAAACATAAGTAACACAATTTCTAGCAAATCTTGTCCCATTTGTAGTCAATTCTACCTATCCTGCATAATTCCAAAGAAATATTTCAATTTCAGAGGCAGCAAAGGTCTTCTATTTCTGGAAGAAAAGTTAGGGCAATAACCAAAACATTTGTTTGTAACTGTAATCCTTTAACGCTTTTATTGTGAACCGTCTTGTTGTATTACAGGTGGTATGTTGTTCTGAAGTAATAAATGGGATGAATATATAACAAAGTATTTTCAGGAAATAGTTTATTTCAAGAAAAGAGAAGACAAATGGGATCCCTCTTACAATTGCCCTATCCCTCCATCCTCCAAAATTCAGAATAAAATTGAAGTGATTGTCTTGATCATCTTCTCCTTAACCAAATATAAAAATACAGTACATGGTCATAAAAAGAGAGGCATTTCTGAATTGTTGCTTACAGTGTGGCAGCAACAAAGATTATTTGCATTGCAACAGAAAAGAATTTTTAACTATCACTAGTTAAGGTGGGGCTGGGGGGGGGGGAGCCTGTATTCATATTGCCTGTTTTAAACTGCTAAAGCTTAAACTAGAAAAATCTATTGTTAAAATGGTTTATGAAGCAAACAATGCTGGATACACACACACACACACACACACACACACACATTTGCTTTTGGGATAAACAACATTATGGAAAGCATAGAAAGGGCATAAAAAGTAGTAAGCCAAAGGGATTAAAGACATGAGATAAAAAGGGAAAAAGAAACAGCTAAGTAGTTTACATTAACCAATTTTTAAAAATATTCTGTATACCTTTCTAACTTTGCCAACCATCCTTGTTTCAACTACATGCCTGCACCATTTCCAACACTGTATCTTGTTCTGTAAATTAAATATTTCATCAATTTCCTTTAAAGGATCATATAAATCCCACCCAACCTTGACTTTTGGTCTTTCTCTTGCTTCCAACTCATGCAGTTTTCCTTCAAATATTTATTTTGCAATTCAACCCTCATTCATTTTCTACAACCAATCCAATTATATGATATTTTTGCATTTAATCCATATCCATTCAGCACTCCTTTATTCTTGACCCTATCTCTTCTTGTTTAACCATCACACACTTCTTAAATAATCCATTTCTCCTGCATTCAGAGTTTCTCTTGGAATACACGGCTCTCATTTCCCTGTAACGAAGTGGGCACATTCTACACATAGCAATTTTTCATTTCTTTTGCCCAAGAGTCTTGCCTTGCAACAGGCAACACATTATTTACTACCTTGCCACCATTAGTTGTATTTTTTAAAATTCCTCTCCATCCATATCTTATTTTAGCAATATATTGTATTACTTTATAATTTTATTTTATTACTATATATTTATTTTACAAAGATACATCAAGTCATTATCTTGTTGTAGTTCTTTAATTTTTATAATCACCTATACAACCCATCTTTATGTACTCTTTTTACAAGTAATCCAATAGTTTTTTGCCAAATATGAGTACCTCATTCATTGTCGGTTCTCCAAATGACCCAAATGCAACGGTGACAAACTAATAATGTAATCCACCTTTTTCTTTGCACATTTAAGATAGACACTCTAACAAGATGTGGCGCATTGTGTGTAAAATAGCAAATTTTGTATTCTAAATACTTCCGCATATGCATTTAGCAATTAATGTAAATTAGCAAGCTTTGTGGATTTTAATATTACTCTAGTCTCTGAGATTTTTATTTATATTGTTACCTGTACTAGTTAAAGAGGACAACATGAGTTCTGTAATCTAACATCTGCTTTTTTTCAGGAGGTGGGCAGTGGTCATCTGAGTTCACAAGATGTGTCATGAGATCATGGCCAGGTATAGAGATGATGCTTTATTTAAAATATCTCTGCCAGAGGCTCAACTGTCTGGAGTTGTGACGAAGTCTCTGACAAGACATGCTATCAAGCTATCTCCAGGTATTTTTGTTTTAAAAAAGAAGTGTAAAAAAGTTGCAAAGGTACTTTGAAGCTCAAGGTAGACGACCTGAAAAGGAAAGCTGTATAAATGGCAGCTTAAGGGGATCTGACCACTGGCATTTCTTTGGTGTCCCTAGCAAACTGAAGGGACATGTATTGGTACTGTATATTTCTTCTTTGCCTGCAGGTCTCTTTATATTTGTTCAATGAAATCCATTTAGGATTTTCACTTTAAGTCTATTGTCTCTAGATCAGGGGTCTCAAACTCGGGGCCCGCAGGGTGGATGTGTCATGCACTGACTATGCCCACCCCCATTTTAGCAAAGGGGAAAAAAGTTGTGATACATCATGTGACAACAACAGTTTGACACCCCTACTCTAGATCCTAAAGAGTCTCTATTGATGATCAGCTGACATGTTGTATGATTTATCCCCAAATTAATTTCTGTTTCTTCTATTATCACCATTTTATTCATCATTCACAGCTATCTCTAACCTATGGTTTCCTGTTTAATATACAACTACAGTTTAGATAGTATTGCTTCAAATGTTTTGACATGCACGTTATTATTTTTATTCATAATTAAACTGTCATCTTTAGTTTCTTGCATACATTAATGGCTCCATGAAGATCAAATCATCAACTTAGATTTACAACATCCTTCCCCTTTCTCTTATTCTAAACCCATGGTGCTGTTCTATTCTTGTTTTATTTTGTTTCATTTCATTTTTGCTTTTTAACATATACTCTTTTGACCTGTTGGAATCTTCCACGTCCATAGTGTTTGTGATATCGGTTCCCAGATATTGATCTCTATAGTCAATAGTAACTTTGGTTCATCCTTTTTCTTTTTAACATGTTGCTTTTTCAATAAGAGGAATAAGCTACAGATTGACTACTTTTGTTGAACCTGTGCCACAGGTAGCATTAATGGCAAAAGACAGTACTTATCTGATTTACCATATTTTGGAGAGTTTATCACAAGTGCAATCAAACTGCACTTTTACCTCGAGTACGTTCACATTCTTTTATGTGATACATAACTTCTAATCTAGAGACTATTTTGCAAGTCAATGTACAGTTGCTCCATGACACCAACTTGGAAGTCCATGCAGTGTAGTGACACATACACACAGTGTACTGACACAATCAACCATAAAATCCAAATAAACTGTTCATTATCAGCATAAAGATAAAATATACCTCCAATATAAACAGGTTTAGAAGGTGAATACATATGTAAATAAACAAAATAAAATGTTCCTTTTCAACCGTAAAGCTGAAATTGCTTCAATATGCAGTTCATAGATTGTGGTTTTTAATATCCAAGATGGTCCCTCCCAGCACAGTAAATTTCCTCCTTTACTAACCAATTTTTTTTTCATACCAGTTTATCTAGCTCTTTCTCCCACTCTTTCTCCT
>JANHFL010000510.1:119065-134127 GCA_032468155.1 Oxyrhabdium leporinum
ATTAGAACACTGCTATTGTGTCATCTCTAGTCCTTCTCCCAGAAGGGCTTCATTTCCAAACTTGCTCATTTTACAGCTCTGAGCTCTGTTGTTCCTTCAGCTGTTAGACAGCTATCAATTGGTCTTCCTATTGAATTTCTCATACTGTTAATTTAAATCACCTCAAACAGTCATACTCAAGGCATCCATAACTGGCTTAAGCCCAGGACACCATTTCAAAGTCAGGCTTCCAGCTAATTTGATTTCATTACAACACCACAGAGAATTTATGTACACAATACAACAAAACAAATATAAAATTCCAATTTAGCATTTCATCTCTGCATGATTTCTTTATATATAAGTGTCTAAAGTATAAGTTTCAGTCGAGCTGAGTTAACTTGTTACATGTTACTTTCCTCATTAGGTTTATTTTAGATGACTTGAGGAACATCACATCCCCAGGCTGATAACTGCATGATGGAAAATCCATATGGGAAAAAGCTGAAATTAGCAACTCTGTTCAACTCTAAGCTATCAAGTACTAAGGAAGAACAAATGGGAATAAAACTCATCTCAACGAAGAACTTTTATTTAAAGACAGAGGTACTGAAGTATTGAGATTACAGAGAATATATATAGCTCGGTGTTGGAATATTCAATTGTAAGAATTTCCTGAACAGTTTTTTTTTTCATTTGCTAACCTCTTATTATGTGTGTACACAGCATTTTCAGTGATAAGAAACCTTGAAGAAACTGTATTGAAGGGAGTCACAGTCCAGGTGAAACATGGCCAAACAGTTTGGCTCCAGCTCAGCAAAGGAGTAAGACCAGGATGTATGTACAGATAGTCCTCAACTTACAACAGTTCGATTAGTGACTGTTCAAAGTTACAATGGCACTGAAATAAGTGACTTATGACCACAGTTATAACCATTGCAGCATTCCCCTGATCATGTGATCAAAATTCAGATGCTTGGCAACTGGTTTATGACCGCTGCTGTGTCTCAAGGTCAGGCTGTCATCTTTTGCAACCTTCTGATCAACAAAGTCAGTGGCGAAGCCAGATTCATTTAACAACCTGATTACTAATTTATCAACTGCAGCGATTCACTTAACAACTGAGGCAAGAAAGGTTGTAAAATGGGGCAATTATTAATTAATAATTACTTAATAATAATCACTGAATCACTGAACAAAAGTCTCGCTTAACAACAGGAAGTTTGGGTTCAATTGTGGTCATATTGGGGGAATATTGGGGGAAATTGGGCTGCCCTTGACCCTCACATGCTCCATTTTCGGTTGCAATGGCCTCCTGCAACCCTCTGCCAATGAAAACAGAGCGGCCCTCCCAAGCTCTGTTTTCTCTGGCAGAGGCACCATGGACCAATCCTTCGCTGTTTTCAGAACAGCCCTGGGGGCCAGATTGAAGCATCCCATAGGCCAGCTCCAGCTCCCGGGCCTTGAGTTTGACACCCCTGGCTTAGATGATAGGTAATTGGCCTCAAGCCACTTTCCTGCCTGCAGTCTGCTAGTTGAGCAGCACCAGGTGGCTGCACCTCAGTTAGAATAGAATACAGAGTAATACATTGGAAGAGATCTTGGAAGTCTTCTACTCCAATTTCCTGCTCAAAGCAGGAGACCCTACACGTATGTACCCACCACATCTTCCTCCATACATTCTGGAGAGGTTGTTTTTCTTGCCAGAAGATGACTCTTAGTGGAAGGGAAAACAAAGGTACAGGAGTCTAACAATCACCTTTTAAAGCTTGTCCCTCATTAAAACAGGAAGAACAATGCTACCTGCCAACCTTGTTACTGAGACAAAACAGGGAATGAAAATGAGAGCAACATAATTATGCTGGCATACTTTTCTGCCAGCTCACAGGATGGAGGAAAGCATTTTAACATCTGGCTGTGCCTTGGGGGGAGGGGGAGAGGTGTTAGCAAGTTCAGCCAGATTGGTAGCAGCCTCTTGTAATCATCTTAACTGACGGGAACCCTTAGGAAAGGCATGCTATTATCCCCTATCTCAGCTTGTAACATCTTTTTTTTAAAATGTTATTTTGGGGGATTAGGTAGCTAATAGTATAAACAAAGAATAAATTTGATTCCTCCCCACCCCAATGAAGAGTTTAATGTCATTGCTGCTTTACTGGTGTGGGAGCCTAAATTCATTTAAATTTTGACAGAAAATAGAAACATTTCTAGCATTTAGCATCAATGAAAGCTGGAGGTCATAAGTAATAAGGAGCAACGTACAAAATACAGAAAGAGAAGCTAACAGTAGCCAAATTATCTCTATAAACAAAGGTATATGACACATGTAACTTAATCTTTATTACTTTTGAACCAAATAAACAGAAGAAAAATATATTAGGGTTTTTATTTTGTTTTGCAAATGGTTACCTGCCTAATGCTGAGTGCTATTCTCCTTGGGAAAAGCAGAATGCAATAAATGAAAGTAAATGAAATTGTGGCAGGGTGAAAAATAAACACATCTGGTACGTTATAATAATTCAAATATTTTAAAGGTACCTTCTGTGTTGTTGAATGATGTCGGCCGAAGAAGTTTTAAAACACAGTTAATATATTCAGCCTGACAATATGAGTGGGCAAAAATGAAACATTTTGTAGTAGTGACCCTACTGCTATTTCTTTTCTCAATATAATTCTTAGCATAAGACAATTCTTAATGTAATATAAATGATTTACAAATGAAAGTGCTTGATAGGATGTTTTATTACTATAATTAGTATGATATGCTGCAGGAATAATGCCAGCAGGGAGACTTGAGAATTGATACAGTTGGTCATTCCTGTTGCTGGCTGCAGGTGAGAGAACCAAGAGGCCATAATAGGAGCCAGCCATCCTGTATAATTTCCATCTAGTCTTCAACTTCCTCTTCCTGGGGAAGTTGTTGAAGAGGCTGGGCATCAGTTCTAGAGGATCCTGAAGGAAATAGATTGTCCAGGCCAATTTCAAAACAGGGTTCAGCAATTGATGTACTTGTCAGTGTGAGCTACATCCATCTTGGCACTCCTTGATCTCTTGGTGCCTTTCGATATCTTTGGTCATTATATCTTTTCAAATGAACTTTGGGTGTTGGGAGTCATTTTATGATTATTTTCCTCCTTTCTCTGTGGCTGGTTTCAATTGGTGTTGGGGTGGGGGAGAGTTTGTGCCTACAGACTCTCACTTGTGAGGTGATACAGCACATTATACGCTCCCCTCTCTTGTTTAACATTCGCATAAAACTGCTGAGTGGGATCACCCATTGGTTTGAAGTCAGGTATCATCAAAATATCAGTGGTACTCTACACCATTGAACCTTGTCAAAGTCTTAGCCTAGTGCCTGGAAGCTATGTGGGTCTGGATACAGAGGATCAGACTCAAGTTCAGTAATCTTGGCAAGATCACATGACTTTGTTTGGTTCTCCCAAACAAAGAAATATTATAATTCTAGTAATATTCCATTTTTAGCTTTTGAGGGCTTACACTCCCCCACATGAAACTGATATGTAGTCTGGGAGTCAAAAGCAGGTGACAGTTGTGGCCAAGAGTGCCTTTCTACATGTTCAGGTGGTGCACCAGTTTTGCCCGTTCCTGAACCAGGAGACTCTTCAGACAATCATTTGGGTCTTGATCACCTCAAATGGGCTTATTGTATTGCACACTACATAGAACTGCCCTTGAAGATACATCCAGTTCAGAACACAGTGATATAGGCGGTGATGCAATGGGCATGTATCCTCACTGTTTTGCAAGTTGTGCTAATTACCAGTTGGCTTCCAGGTGCAATTCAAGATGTGCTGGATTTTATCTATACAGCCGGCTTGTCTTCATATATTTCTCGCCATTCTGTGAGGTAAGGCATAGTATGGACACTTAAGGTTCCATCAATCAATCAGTGTTTTTTTATGGGACCCAAGCATCATGCTTCCTTGGCAGCGGCCTTTGGTGTCTGGAATGATATCCCTTCAGTATCCCCTCATACTGTTCCCATTGTATTGACTTTCTGTAATATGTTAGAAACATAGTTGGTCTTCTAGACTAGGTTGACAGTTTGCAAGTTTATGCATGATATAAAGTATTTCTTCCAGCTGACTGAATGTTTTTCTTCATATATGTTTTTATTTCTAATGGTAAGCTACCCAGGATCATTGAGAAGGGCTTTGAAATTGAATTAATTCAATGGAAAAAAAATGGTTGCTCAATTTTTACTTTTAATATACAAGACTGAGAGTGTTGCAATAGGAGAGTGCCTGAACAAGATGTCTCAAATCTTAAAATATCTTGTTCAGTCCCACCTAGAATGGCATAGAGGACTTTTCACCTCAGTTTATTTGGCGTTGCCAATAAGTGTGGATTTTGCCCAGTACTTCCAAAGTCTCCTGAAAACTAGTCCTAGATATTTATTTTTTGCTGTAGGAACAATCGTAGGTGAAAAAGTAAGTATGCTCTACCTTGAAAAGACTGGAAGACAATGTCTGAAATTGTGCAATGCAAACAGATAATTTCTCCTTTCTTTCCCATTGCCTTAACATGCTAGCTATCAGCATATTGTTACTGATGCATTGATACCACTGGGAATTATGAAGAATAGTTTTCTACTAAGCTCACAGTCAAAGCTAGAGGAAAATGGTTCCACGAGGAAGGATCTCATTATGAATGTAGAGATTGGTTGCTTGTTTACTTAGGAGGACTCAGATGGTTACTACTCTTGTCTATATATAATGCATATATTTATGCTCCAAAATTCAGCATTTGTGAGAACATAGCAAGCCACGTTCAACTAAGAATATTTGTACCATATTTCATTATGCATGCAGTATGAAAAAAAGTGCTACATGAAAACTACAAACAACAAAATCTCCTCCCTTTCCTTCTTTATTTATTCAACTGAATAGCACTACCAACCTCTTTCATTCTTAGAATATATGCTTGTCATTGTTGCTCAACTTTCCTCCTGAGGCAACGCAATGCAGGATTTTGGCATAAGAAATAACAAGCCAAACTTAGCCCAACAGCATATAGATAAGCATTCTGGTGCTAATCACTTTATGTCAGGGGTGCCAAACTCGATTTCACTGAGGGCCACATTAGGATTGTGTTTGACCTTGGGGGACTGGGGGAGCATGGCCAGGGTGGGCATGGCCAGCTCGACATCACTCATCAAGGCTCCATTTTTGGCCACAATGGCCTCCTGCAGCCTTCTGCCAGTAAAAATGGAGCTCAGGGAGGCTATGTGTGGCCTGCCTGGGTTCCATTTTTGGCTGCGACGGTCTCCTGCAGCCCTCTACCAGTGAAAATGGAGCTTGGGGAGGCTGCACATGGCCTCCCTGACCTCTGTTTTTGCTGGCAGAGGCACCATGAGCCAGTTCTTTGCTGTTACCAGGGCGGGTCCGCAGGCCAAATCTGAGCACCCCATGGGCTGGATCCGGCCTGCAGGCTTGAGTTTGACACCCCTGCTTTACATGTATGACAGCAACATTGGAACTAGACCTTCAAATAGATATCCATCATCCCAAATTGGACTAGATGGGAGAACGTTGGAGGAAAAAAACTAGTGTAAATTGCATGGAATGAAGATTATTTAAATAATCCTACTGTTAGCAGTATAAGATTTGCAATCTGTGATGGATGACTTTCTATAAGGAAATTACAACTGATAGGCAAAGCAACTTCTGATGCCACAAAACATGGACAGAGGAATTTGACATACAATATCTGAAAATTGTGAATCAGCATCTTTTTTTGTCCTTTTAATCTTTTTGTAGACTCCTCGGTTCAAAAGAAAAATACTGTTTCCCACAGAGTCTGAAAAATATTAAGACAATACAATAAGCATGAAGAACAATTTGATTCCATATTTGTGCTATTCGGTGTGCCTTGCTGTATTCTCAGTAATTCTTTACAATCATTGGAATGATTATTCCTGTATTACAGTGAGGGAAACACAACGTAGCTTCAAAGCTACCTAAGGAATTGGTTGTACTTCATGGTTGAGAGGCAATCTGAACTAAGGGCTTCACAAGTAAACTGTATTGGGAAATTTTGCTGAGCCGTTCCTTATGACTAAATGATGTTCATATTCTTAGGTACTTTTGTACGTTCAGAGTAACAGAGGCTGATCCACTAAAGGAAGAAATCTCCTCTAAGTTTAACTTGTAACAGCAAAGAGTATCAGTGCTAGATGCATCTAAGTTGCAGTTTGGGTAGCATTATTCTGCTTTATTTCTATTGTATTATATTCTTCATATCAGTGTTGATTGTTATGTATTACAATTACAGTGTTTTGTAATCCTGCCATTTTGTGGGATTGAGGAAGCATGCTTTCTTTGTTGTAGCCCCTATCATTTGGACAAGCATCCCCTGACCCCAAAGATTCAGACAGCACTTGCTCCTCTGGGATTTAGGGAAGCCCTTAAATCCTGTCTTTGTTTCCAGGACTGGAGTTATGTGGGTATGATATATTGGTTGAATCTGAAGTGTTTTCATATTAGCTTTTCTACCGACTACGCAGTTTGTTATTCTATTTCTTTTAATCTAGGCCATCTGTTTTTGTGGCTTTGGTTTTAATTGTTTTACTCTTTTTTTAAAATAGATTTTGTAAGTCACCCAGTGTCTTTTTAGAGTGAATGGCTAAATTAAAGTAAAGTAAATCAAACCAAACCAAACCAAATCAAATCACAGTAAAGATGACTGATAATCATATATAATATATTAAAAATAATAATTCTGAATATTGCTGTCCAAGAGACATAGACAGAAATGGAAGACCAAATCATGGAAAGAAAATCATGGAAAGAAAATCATGGAAAGAAAATATTTATTGGGCACTTCTAATATCAAATCAAGATTAGGAAATCAGAGTGGATTATTTGGGACAGGTAATAGGGAAAGGAAGTTAGAAAACATGAACCAAAAGGCAAAAGTGCCATTTAAAAATTGCAATAATAATTGTGCAACTGTATAATTTTATAAGATTCAAAGCATTCTCATGGAATTGCAAATATCGTTAAAGTACACGCATGAATTGTATGTATTATATATACTCATAGTTTAGTCTTTATAGACTTTCTTTTAAAGAAAGTTTGACTTATTTGTGACAGAATTGTAGAAAGATGATGAATTCTGTCTCATTAGAATTAGATAGTTAAGTGTATGTTGCTCAGGAAATCATTTGGAAAGGAATACTTATGACCCAAGAGATTATTTAGTTTTGAAATATTGATATTCTCTGCTTAAACAAGTGACATTTTTCTAGAAAACAACATTAAGAGGCTTATTCATCAATATTTGACTCAATTGCCTGCATTACTATTTCTATGGGTACTTGATATGGATGGATAGGTAAGTTTGTAGTAATGCAAAGTTATACTTGGAATGTCAGAAAATTTACTGGAGTACTGTAAGGGAAGTGTAAGTGATTTGGGGGTTCATAATGAATAAGTGCTGTGATGCCTTCCCAATTATAAAATATATTATTGGACTGTAGGAAAGTTCAGCATTGGCTCCCTAAGAGATAGACCTACCACATGCATTCTTGTAAAATATTTCACAACTGGAGGATTCTTCTAGTTGACTGGCTAACTCACAATTTTCCATGTGCCAGCCATGGAGTAAAGAAGAGGAGACTTGAATAGACTAAGACAAAATGGTTACAGTTGAGACTGAATAAAAAGTAGAACATCTCTTTAGGTTTCCGTAATCCACCAATTCTATCTTTTGCTTATTGCTTCAGAAGATAGCATGTAAAAAATGTCTGGAAACAGAACTATAATTCATCTGTTCTTTTTTGCTGGATGAGGTTCCTGTACCATAATCTTCAATATATCTATTAGACTAGAACTGCTTCTTCTTTGAACCCTCATTTCTTTGAATTCTCTTCTCCAAGAACCCCTTCCTCTAGTTTTGTATTTGTGACCTCTCTTCCTGTTTTGATTTCCTAATCAAACCCCAAATACTCCTGACCTCCATTTGTTCTTTTTCCATTCTCAGTTTATCTCCTCACCATCTTCTCCCTAATTATTTGCTTTAGGAAACCTAAAAACATTTTCTATTCAGGTTTAGTTTTTTTAAGATGTCTTTCATTAACCATCAACTTAAAAAAAATAAATCACTGGCAATTGCATATCTAGACCATAGGCAGCTTCAGCTTGCTGGCCACAAGAACACCGAAGATATATTTTCACTGAAGAATATTATAACCGATCCCTTCTAGCTTTCACACTGATGGTTAGCAACTGAAGAGGATGCTGGAACTGAATTGCATACAGTGTTCAATTACCATATTAAACCCTTAGACAAAGTTATGAATCTAAATGTATATATTTTGCCTTCATTATAGAATGTGAAGGCAACTTATAAGGCAATCACTTCATTTAACCATTATGCTATAATATTACTAGGGTTGATGTAAGCATAAATACAAATGTTGCCTTGGAACTTAAAGTTCTGTTTACTTCAAGAGAAGGAATTCCTTCAGACAAAACCAGTATTACTATTAGGGAAGGCTTTGTTCTCTGACAGAAGGACTCCATTGATGTAGGCCAGTACTGTTCTGAGATTTAAAAGTTACAGTTTACCCCAGGGACTGTATTTCAAAAACTACGAGTGCTAGGGAAAAACCAAATTTAATTTACATTTAAATTGAGTTCAAATTATATTACAACAATGATATGCAATTAATATGATTATTCATCACAATTACTGAAAATTATTCAATAATTTTCTGTAATTCATCACAGCAGATGGCACCACTTAGCTGACCTTGACTGATCCTCATAACAGCTAACATAGGTGAGACCTTGTTAGTGGCTGGATGGGAAGTTGTAGATCTAGAATGCAGGCCAGAATGTAGCAGTTAAAAGAAAAGAAGGCAGCAACAGTGAAATTACCTTTGTATTGTTCCCAAGAAAAGTACATGAAACATGCCTATATCACTTTCAGGATTTGACATCAAAATTAGTCTTTAATTTTATTGTCAATTTCAAGTTTATAATTTGATTGCAATTTCTGAGAACCCAACAGCAGTGTTCATCTAATTTCAAACTTATAACCCCACTCAACCTTCTAAAGTTAAACTATGACAGAAATGTCTTTGAGTATACTCTATCCACATAGGTTTTTAATATACAATTTCAATTTGAACTTAACTCCTGATGATTCCCTGGAATCGTTTTCTATGCAACACTACAAATTAATTTACTATTGACTGCTTCTTATTCTAAGTTATTCTCCAGAACCAAGATATTTCATCTACTAATCATTTCTGATACAATGCTAGCTCATTTTTAGATATGTTTACCTGCATAGGTAGGAAACTTCTCTTACAATCTTATGCCATGATTGGAAAGCTTAAAAGTACATTCTTCCCTGCAACAGCATTTCTCTTTCCCATGATATTATCTTTTCACTTTTCAAACTATTCACTATTGCTTCTCCCCCCCCCCCCCCCACTGTATAGCAGTCCTTAGCACGTTGCTATGGAATAAATTGCATTAACGTTAGTGGGAAATACTTCACAGTGATATATATCAGCACTCAGGTGTTAAATGTTGTTACAACGTCTACATTTCATCCAAAGCATGTAATGGAAAGATAATTATGAGCTTTTTGCTCTACCCAACCTGGTGGGGGAAGGGATTGAAGGTTTTTACATATTGGCAAAACTTTTACTATGGTAATCAAATTAAATATGTGTATGCTTCATGTGAAATTTTTCATTAAATTCATATAGTTTGTAAATCCATAAACTTAGTAAGAGTTCCAACAGTAAAATAATTGTTTGGGGCCTTTCAGAACAACATTCTTTTAATTTAGTTCTACTTTCCTTTTTTCTTTTTAATAGCAGCAATGGTGATTAGTTTCCAATGTTTCAGCAGATCATATTTTAAAATGTCAAGTAAAATATTCCCATATGATAGTTTGTAAATAATATATCCAAATGCATTTTTGGCCTAGATTCTTCCTATTAAATTTTAATGACTTTTAAAATGACTTTTCATAACAAAGCACAGTAATAAAAATTATATTGATCGAGAGAAAAAAAAGTTTGGAATTCGGCAATACCTTTCTCTTATTCTTGTCGAAACACACAACATAAATTAAATACTTCACACTTTCTAATATATATAATGTAAGAGTGTTTTTGTACAGTCATAAATATGGAGGAAAAGCAATGTTCTTACACTTTCCAACATTTTTTGGGGGTAAATCAAACAACACTAATTTTGGACAGAATTATGCTAATATTGACAAAAATAAAAGTTTTGAAGGCTGTAGTAAAATGTTCACATTCTACAAAGCCCTTATAAGGTTTAGTTATAAGTTATAAGGCTCACACAACATTAAGGATGTTGTACGAGACCAGTTATTATGGCTTTGTGAAGGATGATTGAGCATGATCCATGAATAAAGCCAACTGTGGCATACTCAGCAAACCATGCTTTAAAAACATGACTCTGCACAATTGGGGAGGAAATTAAATAACTAAAGTATATATATTCTAGCTTGCACCATTGCTACAAAGGATGTGTGTGTGTTTTTTTAAATGAATGGTTTATTCTCCTTTTCATCAGCCACATGCAGACTATGACTCATGTACAGATTCTGAGTTCTGAGAAAAAAAATGGAAATATTGCTTTGGATTGTTTCTATGTTTGAAAATTCTTTCCATTGGGTCTGTCCTCACGATCTTGCTAAATATTTACAATACTAAAGCATCAAACTGGGCCACAAATGGCACAGAAGTGAATAATCTGCAGGGAAGAAGTTTCTTTGTTCCATTTTTTTTTTGCATTTAAAACAGTAGCTGCCCCAAGTATGAGTCAATTTCCTGAGAAGGCAAATTTTGTGAATCTGGTCCATCTCTATAATAATACCCCAAATTGTTCTCTCTCCATTCATCTATTTACTTTCTAGTTCTATCTGTGGAGATAACAGATTTCTTGGTGACAGGAAGTGAAAGGAATTATCTCTGACAAAATGATACATAGTCAGACATACATTCTCCCCCTTCAAATAAATATTACAAAGTTTAACTGATAAACCATAGAATTTTCATTCTTTTTATGTTCCCTCCTATTTTGAATTCTAAAATAATGTGAGGTAATAACCAAGAACAAGGAAGAGGAGATGAAAGATGTACAATATTAAGACATGTTCTAATATATATATTCATACATTTTAAAATATTGTACTTTCTATGAAGTTAGAAATTTATGTCTATAGCACATCAGTCTTGAATATATTGCTAAACTAAGTACAGTCTACACATACTCAGATCTGAAGAATTCCTGTTGTTTGAGCCATCAGTACAAATACATTTGTGGTTCTTTTTAAACCTATCAATCACGGGGTATGGATACCCCTTAGTATGCAAGAATATAATGAAAAGAACTATTCCTTAACAGATGCACTTATGTAGTGTCCATCTCACTGTTTTCTCACAGTAGCTTTGTTTTCTATCTCAGTGAATCATTTAGAAGTTCATTTTACTTTCTCTAATATCTTTATAATAGTCAATGTAAATATGAAAGTAGCAAATTAATTATTCTCATCCACTGTTTAGAAAACATACATGCCATACTCCTTAACTGTAGGTATGGAGATTGGATGTAAAATATTTAAGTATTTAAAAACTTTGTGGCTCTTCTAATTTTTAGATTCTCCAGCAGCATATTTGTGGAGTAGTATTGCCAAGAGAATAAGAACAAATGACACAAATTCTTTCTGACAAATGCAGCCAGTACATATGAGTTTATCCATATTTATGTGGGCAGGGTCTGGGCTATGTGGATTACTCTGCCACTGTAAACTCCATATACTGTTACCATCTCCCCTCAATGAATCTCAACAGAAGTTACCTATGGAGAAATTCTATATGCATGGAGGGTCCCTGAACAATTAAGGTACCTAATTAAGGGATTAGAAGTTGAGTTGGGATACCTGATTAAGCATGGCATATTTTCATATATTGGAACATGGCATTAATGCATATGATTTCATTAATCAGAGGTTGGCCACACTGTATTTTAATTTAATATGTAGATGGATTTATATGCAACTCCATAAAGTTGGAATCTTAATTAGAACTCACTTTTTAATAGCAATACCAATAGAACTTAGACTTATATGCGGCTTCACAGTGCTTTACAGCCCACTCTAAGTGGTTTACAGGATCAACATATTACCCCCAACAATTTGGTTCCTCATTTTACCAACCTCAGAAGGATGGAAGGCTAAGTTAACCTTGAGTCAGTGGCATTCAAACTCCTGGCAGTAGACAGAGTTAGCCTGCAATACTGCATTCTAACTACTGGATCACCACAGATCTTCTTGATGCCGTGAGTAAAGAGTAGGAAACAACAGTAGGATCTGCTGAGATCTGAATCAAATGAATCTTGATTCAAACTCATGCTTTAAGCATGTTCTCAGCAAGACTAGGTATAATTGGAGAACTGAGGCCTGCCAGGACCTTAATAAACTGTAGGCCAAATTAAGCAGAAATTCTTGCTTTGAAGAATTATGGCCTGACTGCACAGGAACCATGGCCTAGACAAAAACTGCTTTTAAGAAGACGTAAGGAGTTTCTATCCAGCTGAAAAATGCAGAGTTGTGAAAATGAGACTGTTCTATCAAGTTCTGTCTTAAACAAAGAATCTGAGCTCTGGATTAAAAATGTGGTCTGATTAAAACATTTCATACCAAAAAGAAAAAAAAAAGCACAACCCAATACATTATTAGGAATTGATCACAAGGAGCTGGTGTGGTGGAATTGTCAAGATCTCAGGCTAGAAATTTCCTTTATGGATTTATAACTTTTCATTTAATCCTAAAAGTCATCTATTTTTTTTTAAAGTGGAGCAATAGATATGAGCCTTCCTTTATGTTTAAATATTATTTATCAAGTTATTTGTATAATTTATATATACTTTCCATCCAAATAGGGCTATAATGAATATATAGCAGTAAGTAAAACATCAAAGATAATGCAATATCAATATAATGAAAACAGTGATCAATTAATATACTGTCACATTTTCCAAGAGTGTTTCAGAAAAGAAAAGGGAACACCCCTCCCCCCAAGGGGTGTTCCCTTTTTAACAAGTCCCTGGAAGACGCTGGAAGTAACAGCCACTTACATCTCTAGGGTACAAAGGGGAGTGAGACAAGTAGAATGTTTGTTTTCCTAGAGATGGAATTAGCAATTAATATAATTTTTCTTGATTAAATATGCCTTTTACCATTGATACCGTAATATTTGGATTATTTCTGATTTATTTTTGTATTAATAATTTTATATTATACCTGATTTATGGGGGCTCAAATAGAATTCACATCTTTACTGTTTCAGTGATCTGACATCATTTTGCATATTATTCAGATAAACTGCAAGCAGAATTACATCATGCCATTGATCTAGCAGTCCCTTTCTATAAAACCACCAGTGCAACCCAGCATAAAGCAAATAAAAGACCCCAGGTTTCACTAATAAAGCTCTAAATGACATTTTATTGTCTTGGCTATCTGGCAGACTACATTCAAATTTTTTGGATTCTAGTTTTTAAGGCTATGCTTTCTCTGAGTAATATCTTTGAGGGAGACTTATCAACAATGAATCACCTATTTTTATTTCATCTGTGACTACAAATTCAAATGAATTGTTCAAAGGGCAGCAGCTCCCAAACAGCTTAAAAAATAGCTTGTTTTATTGTTATACTCACCTTGAGAGAGTATCTTGGAAGCCTGTAGCTGGCACTGCCATTTTGAGGTCAATAGGAACTAAATGACAATGTGATAAGCTTTCTAATTTAAGTGATACAATCTGTCACTTTCTGCAGGCTTTTTTAATTGTGATTCGTTATATCTGATCCTTACTGGGAAATATAGCTATTTTAACAAGTTTCTTTAATTTTTTAAATTTTGATATTGTAATTTGGAATTGGTAAGCCTCAGTATTGACAACAAATATTTTTTGGATTGAAAAATTGCTTTGATATACCTAAAGTCTGGACAAAGAAGATTGGATTTATCCTAATCAATGCATTAACCAGACAGCATACAAAGGAGTCTGGTCTTTCAGATGTAGAAGAACTTTGCATATCAGATGTTCTTCAGTTTTGGGGGCAAGTGTGATATCAGTTGTACTGACTTTTTAGTACTATGCAAGGAACTGACCATGAAATGCAGGGGGCTATAGGGATTGTCTTTGTTTGGTCTTTATTTTTCCTATAACTGCTCCTTGTTTAGAAATAACTAAGCCCAGGGACTTCCTTCCTGTCTTTGACTTCCCAAGTACATTCTGCCTGATACAACTGGTTAACTAGGTGTTTTTTTTCTGCCTCCTTCACGAATTTCTTATAATAAATCTTTGTGTTAGAGCTATCCCAGAATACATTTCCACTCTTCTGGAATGTTTAGATGGTTTTCCTCAGCAATTCTGCCCATGTCTTAGGCAAAAGAATAATATGACTGATAAGATGGAGTGGCTTTGGGTATGTAGAGCCTTGGGAGGGTTGCACTACCCCAGAAAGTAGTATAGTCCAGAAACCACCCAGTCAGAGCTGAAGAAGCTTGTTGGATGAGAAGTGAAATGTTTTAAAAAGAAAAACCAGAAAGTCCAGTTGCCTCTTGAAAAAAGCACCCTTGGGACAGCCATGACCTGGATGACTGAGAATCTCTATAGACACCCAATATGCAATTTGGCATTTTCCTTGACTCATGAATCCTGCTTAAAGAATAGATGGCAGTCATGTCTAGCAGAGCCTTCGGACAGCTTTATGTTGTGTGCCAATTTTGGAGGCACCTAAGGGCACACCTTTAACACCACTGGTGCCAAGACTGAGAAGGCATCACCGCTGTTCTGCTCCAAACCTGGGGTCTTTGAGTCTGCATTTAATCTTTTGAAATTTTAATCTGTTTAAACAGATTTTAATCTGTTTTTACATTTATAATTGTTTTTGATTTCTCTTTTTTTACAATATTGTAAGCCACCCAGAGTCACCTTGAATCTCAAGATGGGCAGTATATCAATTTAATAAATAGATAGATAGATAGATAGATAGATAGATAGA
>JANHFL010000510.1:149724-159974 GCA_032468155.1 Oxyrhabdium leporinum
AGGAAGGAAGGAACAGAGGGAGGGAGGATCTTTTGCAATTAGTGTTGCTAATAATTTCAAGGCTGTTTTTTTTAAAAAAGCTACACAATGGAGGGCAACTTTGCAGCTCATTGATTTGGGAATTACTTTGAACATTTCTGTAGAAACTAACAGTAATTATTAAGTCCCTGTGCAAAGCAATCTCCTCCCCCCCTACACATACACAACCTGCATGTTTTCACATTTGCTCAAAGGGATTTAGTTAATAATTCTTTTTAACCCACGCAGGCTTCTGCTGGCTAATGTGTCTCAAATTGAATATCAATAGGAAGAGATAAAAGTAAATTCTTTAAATACGCCTTGAACATTTTCACCTCTCTGTGATTACCACTCTTGAAATTACTATTTTGATCATTCTTGAAATTAATATACAAGCATATGAAATTAATCTTAATATTAATTAAATGCATAACAACTGAATTTAATAGTTTTCTTTCAAAACATGTATGACTTAATACCTCAATATATTAGTGTTAGGCTTACTTCAAGTGTAAGTCTATTTATTCTTTCTTGGAAGCAAATCCTCTTGGGTTCATTGGAATGTATTTGGGATGCCAAAATTACTTTATCATATTATTTTTAATTTATGATATGTTTTCACTTGCAAAGGCATATAGAGGAGGTAACTGAGTTTTGCTTTAAATAAACTAGCATGATATCTGTTTTGGGGGGAAAATATTGTTGAGAGCAGAGCCCCCCCATTCAAATCCAGCATTCGATACCATCATCATTACATCACATTTCTTTCTTTTTTTTTAGCCAGATGTGGAAAACTACCTTTTTATACTAATCAGCCAATGCAGATGATTCTTTCCCACCTATGTATACAATACAAAATATTACTAATGTGGTATAATTGTGATGTTGTTTCACTAAAAGTGGGGGAATTCTGCTCCACCCTCGGCCTCAGAAGTTTACTTGCGGCCACACTCTCTCTCTCTCAGCCCAATTTACCTGACAGAGTTCTTGTGGTGAGGAAAATAGAAATGCTATTTTGAATTCCTGCACAAGTCTCTTTTTCAGCTTCATTTTGGTTCATGTGTATCCATGGATCACTGTTATATTCATGTGCTTTGATTGGAATCTCGCCGTAATAATAAATTCATTCACTGATTTCTATCCAATCAATGCCAGGATGACCAAGAAGAATATTTTCTCATTCTAAAAATATTCTTATTTTTAATTTTTATATCATTTCTTTCTTTCTTGTGTAATGTTGGAATGAATTGTACGCCTTTTTAGAACCCTGTTGCTCTTGATGAGTTCTAAGTAGATACAATATTAATTTACTTTCCCCTCTCAACCATTTTGCATTTCCAGCTGATTAAAACCATTTTCCATCACTTACCACATAACTTTTTCTGCTATTGTTTGTTTCTTCATGATGCAACTAAAATGCTAATTTAATGTTAGTTTGTTGGAGTAGGATGCTTTCTCCTTCCTGAATTTAAGAGCTGATAACTTTTTTTGGGTATTTATACCTGCAAGATATTCAATGGCAACAAAGCTCATGCCAATTTGTCCAGGACTGATTCTGCTGTGTCTTAACAAATATGTGAATTCTGTGAAGGTGCTGCTTTTAAGGCAACAACTCACAGCTCTTTCTCTTCTCTGGGCTATCAAATTGTCAGTTCTCATGAGACTTATTTGGAAAGTAATTTTCATCTTGAGAAAACTGGTCAGTCAGTAGAACCTACTTGGAGAATTCTGAGGTCCTTTTGAACATAGCAGATTCTGTATTCCTGATGATAAATTCAGTTAATGTACTTTTCAGAACAAAACTGATAAAACCTTTTCTGTATATGCATCAGTGTCAGGGGTCAATTCACATATTATACCTGTTCTGCACAGGAGGAACTTTTGACTAAAAAGAACAAAGTGTGTGTGTGTGTGTGTGTGTGTGAGTGTGTGTGTGTCTGTGTGTCTGTGTGTAGGTAGAAAGGACACCTGTGCTTTGTTGTTCATGTAATGAGAATAAGGAAGAACCTAAACTGAATAGGAAGAATAAAAATGTCTATGGAGATTCTCAGTCATCCATGTCATGGTTGTCCCAAAGGTGCTTTTTCCAGAGACAACGGGATTTTCTGGTTTTTCTTTGAAGACGTTTCTCATCCAAGAAAGTCCAGTTGCTTCTCTGGGAAGAGTATAAAGTATTTAACCTTAACATGCTTTTGTGGCATACTATATAAAAAAAATACTTTGTATGAAGTTGTCTCCAAAATTCATATGGTCTAATAATGAAAATTGTAGATTGTTTTGTATTTTCTATTTAGGATTTCAACATGTTTGGCCTGTTTCAATGTTACTGAAGTGCACTATTCTGTGTTGCAACCTACTTTTAACTAGAGAGCTAATGAAAAGTTTGCAGTGCTAAAATGCAGACATGCTTAAATGTCTATGTTGTTGTATATTGCCATGGCGCATACCTTCAATAAATCCACCAGAGCAATCCTGAACTTAAGCAAAGGGGATCATATATAAGTTTTCCAAGAAAAAAGCCAGTCAGACAGAATCACTGATCATGTGGTTCATCAATAACACTAAGACCGTTTATGGAAGCTACATGTGTTGAATAAATTAAGCTAGGAGGCACCAACAAATCTGAGTAGGGGTGTTAATTAACCTCTGATTTTGCATGCAATTGGTAAGAACAGAAATGGTTAGAGTCACAACTCGGGCAGGAAAGGAAGGCTGAAGTATAACAGGAGCAGCTCTTATGGCAAAGAAACCATGGCGCCCGAACACCTCCAATATTAATAGCCACTTCACTTGAATGGCAAACCAGACCTATTTCATTGCAAGAACATATGGCATCATGCAAATGACTGAAATTGAATGACTAAACAGGCAGAGGGGACATTTAAATGCAAAGCACAGAGCCCGTAGCCTTTTCAAAATCAGAGATGAACACTCATTCTAAAAGCTAATGAAATCAGAAGGAAGCTCCCCTCCCGCCCTGCAAAATGAACAGAGAGAACTTCAGGATCCTGAATATGCCCTGATTACTTCAATTAGTTCTAATGTCTGTACATTTTTAGTTCTTCCAAACCAAGATAGGAAACTATTACCAAAACAATTTAGCTGACTGGGGCATATGAGGAGGGATACATGTGAAAAAAGCAGGAAGAAAAGTGTATTTTTAGGAAGAAATTCAGCCACTGGAAGGATCATGCTTCCTCGCCCAATACACTGTCTGTTATCTTCATTAACTTCAATATTTTACCTGCTGCAAGGCCATACATCATGTCCAATAATGTTAGGGGAAATGGGTTTTATTTATTGAGGAGAAAATTGAGCAAGAAATGATTATAATTACTTATACCAGAGTAGAAAGACTTCAGTTTCAGGTTTTCATAGGGGATGGAAAACTATTGCTATTCAGGTAATCCTCAACATACAACCATTTGTTTAGGGACTGTTCAAAGTTACAAAGGCACTGAAAAAAGTGACCTATGACCTTTTTTCAAACTTACAACAATTGCAGCATCCCTGTCATGTGATCAAAATCTGGATGCTTGGCAATTGGCAAAGATTTATGACAGTTGCAGTGCCCCGGGGTCATGTGATCATCTTTTGAGACCTTCTGACAAGGAAGATTCATTTAACAACCATGTGAGTAACATAACGATGGTAATGATTCCCTTAACAACTGTGGCAAGAAAGGTTGTAAAATGGAACAAAATTCACTTCAAAATTGTCTTCAATGGAAATTCTGAGCTCAGTTGTGGTCATAAGTCGGGGACTACATGTGTACAGGTTACTCTCCATAATCCGAATAATTTATTTTTTACGGTATAATTTTTATTATTAGAGTATACAGTAAAACACAAATAAAAATGAAAATAGTGGTAAAAATGGGAAAGGGCAAAAGGAAAAAGGGAAGTACAGGATGAAGAGGAGAAAAGAAGCATTAACTTCTGACTCTTTTCAGCCCAGTAGAATGAAGATGATAACCTCAATTTTTCACTTTGCATAATATATACTATCCATTTCTATCAGAAAAAAAAACCTTGTCTAATCGACAAAACTCAAAGCCAATGTTCATTCTTTTTTCTATCTCAAACATAAAATCCAGAAGTTATTTCCAGCTAGAAACAAAATTAGATATATTCTTCTCTTTGATTAAAGCAGTTATTTGTGTTCCATTAGTTTCTCCAACCATTCTTCCATTGAGAGAGTTCATATATCTTCCCATTTTTGCTCATAAAATATTCTTGCTGCTGTCAACATGTATAATAACAAATTCCATTTTTTTCAAGTTCTTTGTCCACTAAACCTAAAGGAAAACTCTCTGGTTTAATTTGTATATTTGTTTTAAGAATCTTCTGTATTAAACTATGAATCTCACCGCAGTATTTCTTTGTGTTGACACAATTCCATAAAAGATAGTAGAACATTCCTTCCTTACATTTACATTTTCAACATACATTTGAAGTACCTTTGACAATTTACTGAGTGTTAAATACCAATGGTACATCATTTTATAAAAACTTTCTTTTAGATTATAAGTCAATGTAAATTTTAGATTCCTTGTCCAACGTTCCCAGTGTTCAAGCATTATATTATACCCAAAATTCTTGGCCCATTGAATCATGCATTGCTTCACATACTCATTCTCTAATTCCAATTTCAATAACTGTTTATAAACCTTGGCAGTAACATTTCATCATTACCACACAATACAGTTTCAAATTCAGTGAAATGTACACACACACACACACACATTCTGAAAAAAAGCTTCTTGGGGTGGCACCCAAAGAGATACCTTCATAAAGAATCTTGTTTTATATTTATTCCAAAACCTTGGGATGTATATCCAACGAAATGAATCATCATTCATCTTACGTTTTAACCTTGTCATACCATAAGTAGGTGTGCCATCCATATCTTAATTCATGGCACTTTAATTTGAGTAATCTCTTACTTTGCAGAATCACCCACACTTTCATCCAAACCAAGCAGCAAGCATCCAAGTTCAGTTTCAAATCTGGTAACCTAAGCCTCCCGTTTCTTTGGGAACCTTGCAATAATTTGTATCTAATTTTCATATTTTTTCCTCTTGCTAAATTAATTTAGAAATATCCCTTTACTATTGTTTAAATGTGGTGTTGGTTGTCAATAGTGGTGAAGGCTGAAATAAAAACAACATTTTTGATAAGACATTCATCTTAATTACAGAGATTCTACCCAATAGTAATAATTACAAATTATCCCATCTTAATATGTCTTTTTTAATATCATTCCACACAGGTACAACATTGTTTTACAACAATTTAGAATTTATATTTGTCAATGTAACCCCAAAGTATTTTAACCTCTTTCTACACCTTAAAACTCAACTTTCTTGTCAACTTTTCATAATCTTGAGAAGTCATTTCCTTAGCAAGCATTTTTGTTTCTCTTTATTTATTTTGAACTCTCTAAAGCTCCAAAGTCATTTAGCTTTTTCATCAAGTGTTCTATACCTGTTTTTGAATGTTGCAGGAATATAACTAAGTCATCAGTGAAAGCTCTCAATTTCTAAACTTCTTGTTTTAATTTTTATGCCCCTTATCTTCTCATCTTCTTCAATATCTCTATTCAAAACTTCCAGCATTAATATAAACAACAGGCGAGATAGAGGACATCCTTGGCTTGTACCCTTTTGAATTTATTTTGTTTTAATTAAATCTTGATTAATGATAATGTTTGCTTGCTCTGACAAGTATATTTCTTTAAACCCTTGGATAAATTTCTCTTCAATAGAATCTTGTAATTTAGAGCAAAATTTTATGTAAGACAAAGTATGTGAAGCTTTATACTTTGAAAATACAATCTAACCCAGACATGCAACTTGATTGCCAAAATAACTCTCAAATAAAGAACAGGAAGCTAGAAATAAAAGACAGCCACTGGGGACTATGATACCGCTACAATCTCTGATAGACATGGCAATACCAATTTTCCTACATGGCTTCTAAAGTAGTGAATTCAAGAATTCACCTTTGTGCAAGTTTAGACATACATATCAACTGAACCTGCAATGGATGATTCTATTATCTCTTAGGCACCTTTTCCTTCTGAGGCATGCTAGTGCTTCTTAATTCAATAATTCATGGAGGTTCATGAACAAAGCAATCAAATCCCTCTTGATTCTGGCATTCTATTCAACTTCTCCCACCTAATTTGCCTTCTCCAGAATAAAATAAACCATAGATCTTCAGTGATGTTAGACAAAGCAAAAGGCATCAAAGTATAGGGAACCAGCACATCTACATTTTGTATACCAGTACAGTGATAACATCAAGCTCTGATTCTTGGTATCAGGTGATCCTGAAGGTCATACTAAGAGTACAACATACCGTTATCTCAATTCATTTAGACTAGATGAGCCTTGAATGTAGCTAGATAATACATAAGTAGTTATACTTTGATCCAAAATTACATAAAAATTGATGCTGTGGAATAATCTAAATTTGAAGGTAGTATGGAATATGTTTTATTGGAAGTGTGGACTAAACAAGTTGATTTATAAAGGTGATTTAAAGTTTTTTGATATTCTATTGACACTATTCTGATAGCTCAAAATGCAAGCTCTAATGCAGAAAGTCAAAGAAGATATAAAAATATGGGATTATGAATAAATATAAAGAAAACCAGCCTGATGACAACAGACACCAGCTTCGGAACTGACAATGAAAACTCTCACCTTTTAAGATTGGTTATCAGCAGTAAAAGAATGAATAGACAATATGCTGAAGCCTGATATTTGGTTGGGTAGGAATGAAAAGATTGTTTGAAAAAGATATTCAAATGCTGTGAAGGATCTATACCTACAAAGATCAGACTTGTGCAGGCAAAGATTTTCCGTGTGACAATTTATAGATTGTCAACGTTAGACTTTGAAGAAACAAGATAGAAAGAATTGACACTTTTCAACTTTGGTGTTTCAGAAGGTGTTTAATAATGCTATGGATAGCCAAGAAAACAAACAAATGGATTATAGAACAAAATATTCCAGAGTTCTCACTTGAGGCATGAATGAACAGTTCAAAGCATTTGGGCACAATATATGAAACTCAGCTCTCTTAAGAAATCTGGGAAAGATAAAGGTGCTGGGAAAGGTAAAGGGAAGGCTGGGAAAGGTGAGGGGAAAGATAAGAAGAAGATGACCAACAGTAAGGATGATAAACGCTCTTACCGTAGTGATGAATGTACCATTGGGAGTGAAGAGTGAGGTTGGGGATAGATAGAGAATATTTGACTATGTGGTTTCTAAGAGTTGACATTGACCTGTTGGCACAAAATCAATGATTTATCTATATACAATATATACAATAGAACCATGTACTGACAAAAAGATGTTCCAAATGCCCTAGCAGCTTCAAAGTATCTCATTTCCCAGGATTGCTAGGTTTCTTAAGAAATTCTGCACTTGAAGTGAAACCAACAATTCAATCTTACATTGAACTAAAAATAGAACGAAAGTTAGCTTTAGTTATATGTCTGAAATGTGATGAAAAGGATACTGCATCCAATTTTGATATTTGGAAAACCAATGGGTCCAACTCTCAACAAACATAAAATGTGCTTCTTATGATTTAAGAATTAATTTAATCAATCAGAAAATAGGGTTTCATGCCTATTGTAGCTCCAAAGGAATGTTTGAAAAGACTGTACATCAGGGTGTTTTTTTTCAATAGACAAGAATACATGTAGCTCATGGTTATACTGTGGAGTCCTTGCTGCACGCTGAGCTTAGTTATTTGCTTGGAGACATCTCTTTATCCATTTCATTAGTCTCCAGAGAATCAAAGATCTAAAAATAGAACAAATTGAAATTATGGCTTCAATTGATGTCACAGCACCATTTCCATCCATAGATCTAGAAATAGTAAAAGAATCTATCTGCACAACACACCCAACCTAGCCAAATTGATTGAAATATCCAGAATTAGGATCTCATCATCTCATCAACCTATGCCTCCCTACCTACTTTCAGTTTGATGGACAAAAATGTACTAAAATCAGAGGAGCACCCATGGGAATCACCACTCTTAGGATTCATAGAAAAACTGTTTAGATGTATACTGCACTGCAGCAACCCCAAGAATCAGTAAAAGGAAAAAAGACCACTTATATAATATCTTCCAACAAAATTGTTACTCACACATTTTTTTTCAAAAACTACCTGACCATTCAGCACAACCAGCACAAGCTATGAAATGGATAACACTACTATATATCAAAAACATCTCAGAAACAACCATCAGACTATTAAAAGCATAGGGCATCACCGTAGCACGTCAACCAAGTAAAGCCGTTCAAAATATGGTTAAGTAAACCAGAAGACCCAGTAGCCCAAGAAGAAAAAACATGAGTCACCTACAATATATATTGTAAGGATATATTGTAACAGTCACTATGGCAGTAGGCAGAAGGACAGACAAGAAGAAAACTAGCAGAACACATCCTGAACACCAACCAGCAGTTAAAAGACATGATGAAAATTCCTTAATCTTATAATACATGGATCGAAATCTACCATAGTTTCAACTAGGAAACTATGAGCATCCCAAACCAAGCTAAATCCAAAACACTAAGGAATTCCTTGAAGCTTGATATTCAGACAAATAAGCCTTCAATAGATACATAGACATAAACTACATTTACACACCATTTCAAAGACACAATAAAAAAGCTAAGAAGAAAGGAAGAAAGAAGGAAACAAAAAGATCAGAACATATTCTCTCCAGCAGCCTACACCCAGATATGCAGGGATTAATACCAGACAAGCAATCAAACAGAAACAATACCCTAATCAAAATAATATATTAATTACAAACTACCAAGGAGAAAACCACATCTCCACCATTACTGGCAGGGTATGTATATAAACAGTATAACCCTATATTAAGTAGGCCTGATGTTACCTAGTTGGGTAATGAAATGATAATAAGCAAACAGCCAAGCTCAGAGAACACTGAGGACTCTAAAGATTTTTGAATTGGTATTGTGGGTATCTTTAATTCATATTGTCTGTTATGTATAGAATTACAGTATAAAAGTATTCTCTGTCTCTGTCTCTGTCTCTGTCCCCCCTCTCCTTAAAGAAATATCTGATACTCACAGGCTTCCAAGCACCCTTGAGTAGCCATAAATAGCCCATTTTCTATCAATTACAGTATATGTTAGTACATTTTTAATAGTAACTGTCAAATATATGTAGATATGATTTATTTCTAAGATTTGGAATCTGTCATTTTATTTTATATTTTCTAACTTCTATTTTTTGTATTTAGTTTATTCAAGTGTAGTATGTAAGGTTGTTTGCTATATCTTACCCTTAAAATTTTAGATTTTTTTTTTAAAAAACATAATGGGTTGAATGAGGCCAAGTGAATAAGTGAAGCTTAGTTCAAATAAAATGAAATGCTGTCTGACAAATGTTTTCTTCAAAAGGTTTCCTTAAAGAACATTTATACAGTATGGAGTTCTTAATCCAATACACCCAGTTAAAATATGACTTAACAACCCAGAGCATAATTTACCATCTAATCTAACTTTTCCTCAATAAAAAAACAACAATTCCAATAAGAGTCATCAACACAGATGTGGTGGTTGTAATAAATTATGTACAACATTGAGTTTAAAGATGATTCAAAAACCACAACTAGTATCATCTTCATAGCTATAAAGCTGATTGTGCACTTGGACAAACCATTACATGATCCTAGAATCATAGCTAGTCCCAAACTATGCTCTAAATGTTATCACTGAGTGTAGTGCTAACTGGTGAATAATTCAATATACAGGAAGCAGTCACGTTAATTGAAAAGGAATCATCAAATTAAGATCCAATTTATTTAAATCTGTGTTATTGTTAGTCCTGGTCCTGCTCACCTTTTTACCAACAGACTATGTTTAATGTCAAGAGCAAAATATGGATCTCAGCTCAGAAAAAAAAGGGCACTTTTTATAGTTAAGACGCTCATGTTGGCTACTTCTTCACTACTCTGTATTGTTAAAGATGCTGATATTTGGTTTTAAGCCCTAAATGGTTTGAGTGTCTGATCCTTGACAAAGTTCTTTCCCCTATTTCATGGTGCTCATAATATATTCCACGACTCTCTTGTAATGATAAAGTAGTAACAGTCATGAGGACCCGGATTGTGGGGGCAATATTCTGAGGTATATTGGATTAATATACTGATGTAAGAGTATTGCTTATA
>JANHFL010000510.1:160074-171078 GCA_032468155.1 Oxyrhabdium leporinum
CTTATAAGCTGTAAACCGCCCCGAGTCTTCGGAATGGGGCGGTATATAAATGTAAAAATAAATAAATAAATAATAGTAAGGTATATTGCACAAGTGACCATCACAATGTCTTTATAATTTTTACTAAATTTATTCCTTTTTTCTCCCCTCCAAGAAAGTAAAATGCAACATTAAAATAGCACTTGGTATATAACAAAATGTTCTAATCTTTACCTAAATGATTTTCTTCACCCTGTCTTAATAACACAATTTTTTTATCAACCTTAAGCAAAAGACAATCAATATTCTCCTCCTTAATCCTATCAACATTTATGAAGACATCTGTCAATACATTTCTGAAAATGAGATGTTTAACATTATTTTAACTTTGAACAACTTCTTTAAAATGCAAGGATAATTCCTGTACATAATTGCTCTATGAGAAGAAATGTGTGCATATTTGAGGACACAGCTGTTAAAACAGAGGGGGGAAAAGAAAGTACTTGATAAGCTGATGGTAAATCAGCACTCCTGTTAACTGAAGAGAGGCTTCAATCACTTGCTTGGCTGTTTTTGTGCCTGCTCTTCCAACAATCTTAGTAACTGCAAAATTGGATGTATGTTCTTATTCATTGCAGTGTGAGGCCACCAATGGGTTTGGGACTCGTCTGACCACTCGCTTGTGTTCTTGCAGTCTGGTAGTTAGCTTCCTCCCCATCTCTCCTACATAGTCACTGACCTGTATACCTCAAGGATTATGGTGGCATTCATAGGACAGACCAGGTCATCCCTTCTGCTTAATAGGTGATGATTATAGGGAATAAACCATTGGCATTTTTCTGTTTCCCCAAATGGATTAGGCTTCTGTTCTTTCTGTTCTGATCTTCTTGCTTGTGTATCTGATGTATATTGAGGTTTTCTTAATATTATTTTGTAAAAAAAGGTGAAGAACAGAGATATTCACGAGACGGAACAAGGTCCGTCTTTGGCTGTGTCTCTCATGGATGATGAGGTAACCCCTTCTCTACAGGTCACTGTTCTGATGTTTAGAAGTATACTCTATGGTAAGATATTTCCAATTATAGGGAAGGGGTCCTTTTAAAAAAAACATATAAAATAAAGCTTTCTTGAAGCATGCATGGAAGATGAATTGGAATTGGATGAAGTACATGTGTTAAAAGAGGCGTAACTTCAGAACAAGTTTATGGTGCTTGTGCAAAGTAAAGCCCAAACCCCTCACCCCAATTCTAACCCATTTACCACCACACAGCTTGCAATGTCAATACTCTGTACACTTGTAGTTTAAGAAGAGCATTTGCAGAACAGCAACAGACTTATTTTTTTCAAAAAAAAAGAAGAAGTTTTTTTTTATTTCTGCAGGTGACTTCTATCAATTTTTGTTCTTGCCCGGCAAAGTGGATTTCCTTTTCAGTTTGTGATCATGCCCCCAGGGATAAGACAGCCTGTGTTGTTACAGGTGTTCCTTTTCCTTTTGCTTGAACCTAACCATTGTCGAGGTGTCATCTTTTCTCACTCAATAAAAAAGTGCCATCAGCAGCATGTTAACACATGCTAATTAAACTGCACCAAATTAATCAGCAGCAGTTCATACATTTCTTTTTTAAAAAAGAACAACAAAACAAAACAGGTAGAAAGCACTAATTATCCATCCGTGACATATTTCGAAGTCTAATGGGCAAAGTATGCATTACTGAACTTGAATTGCCTCACCTTAGAGTAGTTGCTGCTTCAGGAGGTGAGACAAATCTCATCACCGGTACAAGAAGAAAAGGGAAAAAAAACCCCCTGCAAATTGCAATTACTCCAAAGCTTTTCATTTTTGCAGAGAAATGAAATAAGTAAATTAAGGAGCTATTCGCATTCATCTTTGTCTTGCCTGCTCCTTTGTTTTAGTTTAGAGGGTAGGGTATTCTGTGTTCCTCAGACAACTGAAGGTACTGCTGTTGGCTTTGGTTTCAAAAGCTTATAAATTACAGCAGATTGACTGAGACCTTATATTTTGTGTCTAGAGAAACATCTTCATCTACCAGCATTTCTCTGGAGGAATCAAAGTTTATGAAGGTGTATTTATAAAATAAGAACATTGATTAAGATTTAAGCAACTTTGATATCTTACATTAATTGTCCAGTAGGATTGTGGAACCAGTGATAATAATAAGCCACTGTCATCACTGACCACGATCACTATAACTGTGGGAATCATTTTCAACAGCATCTAGAAGACCACAGTATTCAGAAATTCTCTTGGCAAAGGTAAGAAATCCCTTTTAGTCAAGTCAGGCTCAACTCTGGTGGCTTTATAGAGAGGTCCATGTAACTTTCTTGGTAACGTTGTAGATCTGGTTTGCTACAAATGAAGGCAAATATATGTGTCCCAGGATAATGTCGCAGGATCCACTCTGAGTCGGTCACTGGGACCAAAGATTTAATCTTCTGAGCTTTTGGATTCATGCTGGAACTCATCCCCAGGGGAACATCTCACACATAAAGAGAGACGTTCCTTGAGGAGGGGCTCCAGCATGAGTTTGAAAGCTTGGGAGACTAAATCTCTGGTCCCGGTGACTGACTCAGATTGGTTCCTGCCTCTGGATTGCTGATGGCTTCTTCTGGGAGGACTTTTTCAGCTTTCCAGTCTAACCAGCTGGAGATTTGATTAGATTTGATTTTTTTTTTCATCTAAGGACTAACTAGGCTTCTGTTTTGCTTCTGAGGCCAGACAAAATAAGCCAGGAGTTATCATCTGCTAAAATCCACTAAGTTACAAAGCCAAATATTTGAGAAAACCCCCCTAAAAACTTGTATGTAGTTAATGGTTCTTTTTTTCAAGTTACATGCAACTGTTAAGTCAGGCAGGTAGTAAATAACAATGAAGCCCTTTATTTTAGCAAATTGCTTCCAAGGTTTCAATTTCCAAGTTCTCATTCTCAGTGACCCTCTTCCTCTGGCTCTGTACTATTATGTTGAGCCGCTCTACTAAATGCTACAATTTGTTCTTTCCCTCACCCTTGCCAAATTACACTTCTTGCCTGCTACCTGAACTGGTCTTTCTAGAACTACATGCCTTGGTTCAGCATCTTACTTATCTATTACTTTTTCCATGGTGTTAGTAATATAAATTAATTTTGTACGGTACTATAGTAATTTTTCTTTGACTCTTCGTGTCTTCTCGGGGAATTGAATTTTGAAAGCAAAATGCATGAAGGGTGCTGAACCAAGTATGCTTTTGAAAGTTTTGAAAATCTCATGAACTTTTAATTCAAATGATAATATGCTATAATACATATTACAGGAAGCAACTGTTAAGCTGCTGGTTGCCTAGACAGTAAATCTAAATAGCCTTAGACTTACCTATGAGCATTAATGTTTCATATAAATACGATTTTCATGATTTTAAGATATTTGGTTCTGGAAGGTCACATGCTTACTTTGGAAGCTTTGGATGCAGTCTCCAAAAACTTCCAAAATGTATTAGCAACCCATGTATATACTACTAAAAGTCTTGCTGTCATGACTGTAAACTGGGCAAAATGGTGCCTTATAGGGCAACAATTTTTTGAACCAAGGTACCTCAAATGGTTGATTTATAGAATGTATCTAAAATCCAGGACCAATGACCCTGAGAGAATCAAATCTGGGGACGTTGTGGCTGTTTCAGTGTTCTGGCTACTGCTGCATTGCTGGGTTGCTTATGCAGTCATGCGGTGTTCATTTTCCTGTTCCATGACAATTTCCCAGCCAGTCTTGCAACTCATTGTTCTCTCCCCCACCCAACAGCAGTCACTTCCCTGCCTGCTATGAACCAAATGGAATGGGGGAGGAGGCAGTAAGGAAGGGTGGGAGCAAGGGAGGGAGGAAGAGACGGAGACAGGAGGGGAGGGAGAAAGGAATCCTGGGATTCCCTTCCCAACTAATGCCGACCACACAAACCCCCCTAACCTGTGCCGGCTAACTCTTGCCTGACTTCCATGAGTCATCAACCCCCTCCTGCAAACCTTCCCTAAATCATGCAGAACCTCTTGGGCACCCCACTCACCCTTCCTGACCTGCTTTGCCCCCCATTATATCATTCTTGACCTGCATGGCAGTTCTTGGACACCCCTGAGCACTCTTCCCAACCTATGCCACGCAGCTCACCAATCAACGCGTACACATTCTCCCCCATCCATATGGCACCTCTTGTGTGTACACCCCTTCCTGATCTGCACCCTGCACATCTCATCATTTCCTCTCCCATACCTGCTTACTGGCCTTGGACTTGCAATCTCCTGCTAAAGCTCCTGACAGCTTCCCCATTTACTTTGCTTATGGGAAACTTGCCGGGACAAAGTCAGTGGGGAAGTTGTGAGGAATTTTAGGGAGGGAGAGAGGAAGGAAGATTTCTGATGCTTCCTGCTAGCTTCTTTCAAAAATAATGGGGAAGCTGGCAGGAAGTTGGAAGTCATTTTCCTTCCCAGTGTTTTTTTGTTCATCTGTGATCATTCTGCTTTTCTGTTTAGATAAGGAAATATCTCTGAAGTGATAACCCATTGGGACACAGGTTGCCTACTAAATGTTAATATTTTATTATATGCTTCACTGGAAAGTAATTGTATGTATTATTTAATTTTGTTTATGTATGCGTGCATGTATTTAATGCCATAAAGCCCCATGTACACTCATAGTAAAATACATGTAAATGATAGGAACTCTAATTCAATTTTTTATCTCAGGATTAAAAATGAGGTGGGAGAAAAGTTTAAGATGATAATAACTTGATAGGGCAGAAAGGCAGAAGAATGGCAGGCACAATTTATGTTTTTGTTTTGTTTTCAATTTCTTATTTCATATCTTTGTTTCTTATTTTCTATCTTTGTTCTTTTTGTTTTGTACATTTTACTATATTGAAAAAATACTGTATTAAAAAAATAAATTATTTCTCTTTTTTGGGTTAGTCCTTGGGTAAGCACTCAATGATGGAATCTGATCCTTCCATAATTTATTCCAATGGGAACCAGACACAAACCGAGATATTTCAGACTTCCTTGCCCAGAAAAGAATCTTTCTCAGAGCCAAGTCTGATGTTTTACCTTTCATAGTTCTTAATGGGAGATTTACTAAAGTCCTCATGTGGATGAGAACCTATCCATGTAGCACAAATGTTACTAAGGCTATCATAAATGTAATTTATGCTGCCCCTATTACCAATGTAGTCCAGAAGCTTTTGTCCTTCCCTTATTGGCACACCTTATAGGTCATCATGAAAGCTTTCTACTTGATTTTCTCCCCTCAGATCAGGAAACATTTATTACCTAAAACACGACTAAATTTTGCCTAGCAGCAATTAAAATTAACTGTAGGAGATCACCAGGATGAGCCTGAGACACAGATCAAATGTGTCCTAAGTATCTTCTGCTCATTTCCCTTGACTGTTAGTTGGTCAGATTCTTGTAGACAGTTTAAGCTTGCAATAAATCTTTATACTTGTTTGAACTACCTGAATCTTTGATTTCCCAGGCTCTTAACATTAACAGATAGATAATTAAGAGTACTAGCTATGGGTAAGTTTACTGAGAATATCTCTTTAATGATTGTTTATTTTTAAACCTCCCTTACCTTTGTTCATAGTCTTTGTATTAAGACTAGCATTTAGCCAGGTTATTGAGGGACCACCTGTCTCCTATAGTGTTTACCTTGCTGATCTTATCTGGCAGGTTTGGTTGGCTCCAGGTCACTTCAGTTCAACAATACCATCAATCAAGACCCCAGAAGTGTGCCTTTTCTATAGCAGCACCTGCCCTGTGGAATGAGGTTTTCCCCTAATTCAACACTATTATTGTTTAAAAGGGCCCTGAAGACTTGACTCTTCACCCAGGCCTTTGGCAAGGGAGAGTGAAAACCCTTTGCTTGGTCCTTGTCCAATCTGTCATTCTCAATGCCATTTATTGATTCATTGGCTTCTTTGTTTGTTTTTAATAGGCTATTATGGAATGTTCTGTGTTTCAGTTGTCGGGAGCCAAGGGGCATACAAATTTGATTAATAAATAAATAAATGACTTTTATAGAGACATCTTAGAATTTCAGTGTTATTGTCAGCGTTCTGAGTAATGCACCCATTAAAAGCAGGACTCTGAGGCAGGTAAATTCCTCTAAGAACATGTTTATTGGATATATCATATTGTCACAGCCAGTGAAAACCAACTCTGAAGGTCCCCGTGGTTTTCATCTAATTAAAAGAATACTACTTCCCCCCCTCCCCAGTGTCATCACATTGTCCAATGAATATGGCTGGCAGGCTCCTCTCCTCCTTCGCCAGCCACCTGTTATGATAAACTTTTTATTTTGACTGCAAGCTGGGCTATCCTCCCCTTCTGTCTCAGACTTTGTGGCAACTGTGAGGCAGGACAAGATGGCTTCAGCCAGGTTCACTTCAGAGTTGACAGTTATATTGTAGTGTTGCATTAGAAATCTTAGTTTTTAGTTATCTTTTATCAGTGATAGTTATTAATGAAATGGGTGTGATTTTTCCAGATTGCATTTTATGTTGATCTATGTGCTGGCCCGGCCTTCATGGGCTCCACTCAACAGCTTACTCATGAGGAGAAAACCCTTTTTATTTAGAAAGGCAGGAATACATGGCATTCACTGAAAAAGCTCCAGGTCACACATCCCTAGGTGATTCACAAGCTGTAGAACTCTGAGTTTGCTGCAGGGAGGCTCAATTAGCACTTCAGTCCCAACACAAAGAGTTCTGACAACCTGGATAGTGGCAAGGAAATCCTGGCAAGGAATCTGCTGGAGGGAACTCTTCTGGAGCATGAACGGTTGTTTCTGACAATCACACCTCCCACATCCCTCCTCTTTATATACCAGCCTGGGAGGGGCTTGTTAACATCTCCTTCTTTTCCTGAATAGCTAGCCCTCAGTCCTGTGTTGCACTCCTGTCCGCACTTCTCGGTGCATACATGCATCTGGGACAGGCCCCAGCTGTTCCTCCTCCCTTGCTCAGCTCAGGGCCCAAAAAGATCTGTCTTTCCACCTAAGCATGAGTAGATGGGCCCTGCTCTTCATCTGACTGAGGCCTCCTGCTTCTCAGAGCCTTCCACAGGCCCTGATGGTAACCCAGGCACCCCCTCCATCTCCTCTGACTCATCTGATGAACCACAACAATCTATACCAGAAATAAAGGTTTGATTTATTGGTCCTCAGCCCAGAAAAAAAATGGCATTCCTGCTCTAGGTTGCAAATCCCAGAACAATAACAATGGTCCAAAGTCATGATGATGTTGGTCTTTGTTTCATGTGGTTTTTCAGATGGCCCAATGGGCCACTTGCTGGCTAGCCCACGGTGTCTCAAGTGCTCATCTCTATCTGGGTTATTTGTTTCCTTGTCTCCTTTTTCCTGTCGATAGACCTCCTCTTGGTCTGTTCTTACAATAGTTCACACGCTAGATCTCAACAATTAAATCACTCCATCTCTTTGTACAAAGATGGCACTGAGAATGAAACAGAGGTTTACCTTTATCACAGATATAAATATTTAAATTTTCCTCTGGCCTGGCCTGTATTACTTTATTTTAAAATAGGGGAAACTCTGGTGATTTGCAAATTTACAAGGTACCTCCCAATTTTCCCTTTCTTCTGAAACAGAACTTTTCAGAATTTCAGCTATTAAAAGGAGCTGCTATACAAGCATCCACAAGTGTACCTTGATAATCTGCACGTGATTGCAGAAAATTCTGTTCTCCCCACCCACAATACTCACTTACCCCTTAGATTTTATTCTGAACCATGCTGTATATGTAAATATACTACTTATGACTTCTGTTCAGGGGTGGGCTGCTGGGGGCTTGCAAGGGTTTGGGCGAGCCTCTAGCTAAGATTCTGTGCAGTTCAGCGAACCCCCAAATCCCATTCCTGGTTGGCCCTGCCCCGCCCAACCCCACCTCCTACTGTTTCCGGCTGCATTAGGCAGTTTCAGAACAGAGAGAAGAAGCCAGCTTCCTTATAGGTATGTGAAGATCAGTTCAGCCTTGTTATTTTTATTTCTAAGAATGCCTAGCTTATTCAAATAGCAAAAGTATTTAAAAGCCCATTATGGTAGCTTTGCAAGATCAAAAGGCTAGCTCAGTCCTTAACAAAGGTGGTGGGAAATTCAGCTCTGCTTCCATGTTATATTTCTCTTTTAGGGGAAATAGTCTGCCTTTGTAATATTTTTATTTGTAATAAAAAGACCCATGTTACACTCAAAATGGCAGCTTTGTCATGCTTGAAATGCCATGCTTGAACCATTCTTTAAAAATGATGGTGTGTTTTTTTAAAGAAGCCCTGCAACATGGGCATTTTCAAAGTATTTAAAAGCTCATTATGGTAGGGTTGGAAGTTAGCACCCAGCCCACTCCTAGAAAAATGAAATATTTTAGGAAATATTACAAAGGCAGAATAGTCCTCTAAAAGAGAAATACAACATGGAGGCAGAGCTGAGTTTCCCCTCACCTTTGTGGGGCCCATCAAGGACTGAGCCAGCCTTTTGTTCTTGCAAAGCTACCATAATGGGCTTTTAAATACTTTTGCGAAAGCCTATTTTACACTCAAAATGGCAGCTTTGTCCTGCTTGGAATTCCATGCTTAAACAAAACCATTAAAAAAAAGATGTTGCAGGCTTTCTCCCCTCACTGAAATTAGTGGCAGGGAGTAACTTTACCAGTTTTTGTCACATTTAACAGATTAACAAAAATTGGCCATGCCCACCCAGTCACATGACCACCTAGCTACGCCCACCCAGCCATGCCCACCCAGCCAGTCAGAGAACCTGTTGCTAAACAATTTGAAGCCCACCTGTGCTTCTGCCCACCTTGAAATCTACAAAGAAGATGGCACTTCTCAGCACTTGTGATGGGAAAGTCATAGTAGATGGGAGCAAATAGATGGTATTTGTCATTGTGCCAATGCATTTTAGAATACTTTCCCCAATTATACAAACTAAGTCAAGTGTTATTATTGCCAAGCAAGAGCCATGCTTTCACTTCCCCAAATAGAGAACTTTAATTAGAGAACAAAGTAGTCAATGATTAAAGTCATGGCAACTTTCATTGCAGCAGGAGCTGAAATTCAAAAGGAACTGGGACAACTCCATTTGTTATATACATCATCCTAATTGTTGCTTTTAGGTTGCATTTAATTTTTTAAGTATACGTTGTGCACTGATACATCATGAGTCATTCTAACACAAGACTAGGAATAAGTAGATAAAGGTCACCCATTTATTAAACTTACTGTATTTCTGTTAAAGTAGGTAGAACCATTAAGTCAAACAATTAGGTCTTCTCAATGGAATTTCCCCAAGAATTCCCCTCCCCCAACTATATGGTAGATCAGTTGGCCAATGAATGAAAAATGCTAGCCCATGTTTCATGGTGTTCTACTATTAATATCAGAAAATGTAAATATGACTGGTAGCAGCTGGAGGATCTCATTGTTCAGTTTCCTGAAGCAAGCTCTGTTTCTTGAAAAGGATAGAGTCTTGTGTCATGACTCTGCAGTGATGCATTTTTCAGTCTGATTCATCCGGTCTCTCTCATGGATACACCTCAAAAGAGTTCAAGCTGTCCTACTTCTATTTCAATACACCTATCCAATAGAGGTGCAAATTTATTTATTTACAATTTTTTTATATCGGGGGCACAATCACTCAGCGGTTAAAGATGCTGAGCTTGTCACTTGGAAAACTAACAGCCTGAGTTCAAGATTTGAGCACCGCATGATGGGGTAAGCTGCCGTTACTTGCCCCAGCTCCTGCCATCTAGCAGTTTGAAAACATGCAAATAAATAGGTACCACTAGGGTGAGATATATGCACCTTGGCATATAGTCATGCTGACTACATGACCATGAAGTGTATTTGGAGTACATGGACTCCCTTGGCTAAGAAGCAAAGATGAGCACCACCCCTAGTTAGACACAGCTAGATAGAGAAAACCTTTACTTTTATTTTTTATGTCATTTTGATCAATCAATTTTAGACAGCCAGCGATGTGGGAGAAAGATGAACGTTAACAATGCAGTTATGAAACTACCCCTCCTATAATCACAACCAGTATAATGGCTCCATTCCTGAGGTGGCCATTTTCATCCTCTCTCCTGTGGTTCACAGCTCTGTCTCCTGTGGTTTCTACTTTCCCTTTTATGATAGTTATAAAAAATTATATCAAAAAACAGGTTTTTTTTACATTGTATATTTTTGTTTTCATTTGCCGGTATTTTTTATTGATTATTGATCACCACCTAGAGTGGTGAAATGGGCAGCAATATAAATTTGATTGAAATAATGGTACGATCTAACATAACATCATAACGTAACGTAACCAATTTATCCCACTGAAGGTAGGAGAACTCTTATCATTTTAAATTAATTCTAGAATGCTATCTATTGAGAAACTATCTGCAACAATTCAGTCATAATCATGGAGAATATAGTGAGGATTTTCAAATAAACTCCTGCCAAAAGATTTCTGGATGCCTAAACTCCTCCAAAGATCTTAATAGGTTGCTGCTAATGTTTGCGGTGGGATTGTAACTGCATTCAGCTGACTATTCTTAGTGTGGTAGTGGTAAAGTCAAATTCAACCCTTGGTCATGACCGTAATAAAAATAAGTAAAGGTAGATTCAAAATAATTAGGAGCTCTGCTTTATTTTTTAAGGGAATGCTTGTTAGAATCTTCAGCAGAATACACTACTAACTATTCTACAGACCACAATTTTCCTTGTGACTTATAAAAAAGGTCTTTTTTAGATTCTAAAATCTGTTTATTCTCTCTTTTTTTTCCCCATATACTTGTATCTGAAACCTTGTTGAGGGCTATAATCATCAATACACTCCAACATACTAGTCTCTCATTCTATCTCTGTGTATATCATCTATTATCTCTATAGAACATCTCTCTCTTTTCTCTCTCTCTCTCTCCTCTTTCCTCCTTCTCCCTCATCTCTCTCTCTCTCTCTCTCTCTCTCTCTCTCTCTCTCTCTCTCT
>JANHFL010000510.1:219433-232890 GCA_032468155.1 Oxyrhabdium leporinum
TAAATAAATAAATAAATAAATAAATAAATAAATAAATAAATAAATAAATAAATAAATAAATAAATAAATAAATACTTTTTTTTTTTTAAAAAATGAAATAAAATGGGAGCCATAGCAAAGGGAGGAGGTGGAGATTTAGGGGAGCAAGAGTTGGGAGAAAACAGAGCTTGAAAAGACAGGGAGATTCTTTCAAAAACGATGATGAGTCCAGCAGATACAATTAGTTGGGATTCCTCTCTCTGCAGCCATGTAGGAGTACAAAGAAGCAGATGTTCTGGTTGGCAGAGAAGAGTCAATCAAGGGAAGAATTGGCAAGGCATCTAGAAGTGGAGGGGGTGCCTTGAAGAACAGTTAGCTAGGTATGGTGCTAGAGAAGCCAAGGCACGTAGGAAGAATAGGAAAATGAGGAGCATAGTTCAAGTGGGGCCAGCATGCTCAATGGCTGCAGGAGTCCAGGAAGTGATGATCAAACCAAAACCAGAGAGACAAGAGAAGTTGGGTTGATCGGCCTGTTGGCCATGCCCTTTTGCTTTAAGGCAGAAGCCTCCATTGAGAGGCCGGCTCCAAAAGAATCAGGGTCAAGGAGATGACTTCAATTATATGAGTATCCATTGAATGGGTGCCCAGGGAAGCACTGATGATGTTACCTAGTCAAGTAATAAAACATCTGCAAGCAAACAACCAAGCTCAGAGAGCACCAAGAACCCCACATTGTTTTCCCTACTTTATATTAACATGCATAAACAGATCTATAGATGCTTATATTTTGGAGCCCAGAGAGGAAAAAAAATCAATAAAAATATCTCTCCCTCATCCATCTCTTAGCTGACAGTTTCCAAACCCTGAAACTGGTTTGGAATGGATATGAATAATCAGCCCTACCTAGCATTTAGTTCTGAAGCCAGTACAAACTTCTTCATCTGAGCAAAAGAGTAACATTAACTCTCCGATAGCAATCATCCACGATAATTAAATCTGAATTCTGTTTCAATTAATTTAGTTTCTAAGCATAATTGATGCAATTTCTAAACATAATTTCCAAATTATGTTTCTTCCTGAACCAGTTTGGTCTAATGGTTAAGACATCAGTCTAGAAATAAGGAGACTGTGAGTTCTAGTCCCTTCTTAGGCATGGCAACCAGCTGGGTGACATTGGACCACTCATACTCTCTCAGCCCACCTCAACTAACAGTGTTGTTGTTATGGAGAAAATAGAACGGGGCGGAGTATTAAGTAAGTTCACTGTGTTAAGTTATTTATAAAACTAATCAAGGTGGGATAAAGAAATATATATATATATTCTCACAAGTTTATGATGATCTTTGTATACTTAATAAGCCAACTGTTAAGCAATTACAGAATGCTTCAGTTTTTAAAATAGTTTGTTCTCAGTCAAGCATTATTCCTTTTTAATTCATTATTTAATAGATAATCTACATTGCTGGTTATATGCCTTATCTAATGAAGCATAGTTCTAAGTTACAGTAGCTAGAGGATCTATGGATCTTTTTTTAACATAAGGGGAAACTGCTGCTTGTTTAATAGGTTTTCAATATAATATCACCACTGTTTTCTGAAATAGTTATGGCCTAACATTTACTGTATATAAAAAGGAGTTTTACTGCTTCTGTATATTTTGTAGGAACAGGAAATGCCAGACACAGAAGCTGCAATACATATATTCTGCAGGGTCATGAAATGTTAGCAATAAAATTCTTCCATCTCTGATTTTGGCCTGCCACAGAGATACACATCGTGCAGAGCAATTGGTGAAGCAGATAAGCAGTCAACCTGAGAAGCTGGATGGAACAAGACGGCAATGGAATCAGGAAACCAAAGTAGGTCGTTTGGAGCTGGGAGTTAGCCTGGCATGAAAAGTAAGGTTGGATGATGGAGTTTCTTTCGGTTGATCTTTCTGTGTTTGCTATCCTCTGGAGGTTAGTATTCAGTGTTGCCTTAATGTTGGAGACAGAGGGCCAGCATGACTGGCTTTAATTTCCTGGCCCTGCATGATCTCATTCACCGGTTTATAGAACTCCCACAAATATGCCCAACAAATGCTTCAAAGATTGTGAGGCATGAGATCCCTCCTAATTGGGGAGGAAAGGTTTTCACCCTGGCAGAGAATGCCTTTTGGTGTGTGTGTGTGTGTGTGTGTATGTGTGCATGTTTATGTACACACATCTATGCATAATCTCTGAGTTACAGTCTGGCATCATCTTTTGTCTCATAGCCAAAAAAGGAAGACCCCTGATAAAAAACAAAATGAGGGTTAAATATTTCTCCTGGATGTCACAAGATATTTCCATTCTCAGACAACTGTATGAAAACATTTATTATAGGAATTACCTGAAATAAGCAAAACAATTGTGTGTTTGTGCATATAGGATATTTTAGGCAACACCTAGTATATCCAATTCTCTGTCTTGTGGAGAGAAATGTTTTCACATTTCAGTGAGCACAGCAACAAGTGACATGTTCATCATAATGCAAATGATGCTACTTTTATATTGGTGTCAAATAGGACAAGGCAAGTACACAATGACATTATTTTTGTGATGATGTTATAACACATACGCCATCCTTTCGATGTCAGGGTGGTTCGCTACAGACATCTGGGCCCGCTAATGTAATTTTCAGATTCGGCTGCACCAATAATGATGGCTATGATGTCACTACTGTTGAAGTGGTTGAAGTTGCAACTGCCATTGCCAGATGGTGACTGGCTGGAGACAATAGAATTGACAGGCTACATAATGGCTATAGCGGATGCCATTGTTGGAGATGCCATCAACACTGCAGGACTGAGTGCTGGTAGCGAGTGGAGCATTGGCGGAGCAACAGCAATGGTGGAGCTGGACTGGCTGTAAAGCGAGGAGCGAGGTGATCGTTGTCCTCAGGTGCTGGTGGGCTGGACACCAGTGGCAGTGGTGGTGGAAAATGGCAGCTGTTATGGTGGTGATGACAGAGAGAAGTGGAGGAGTTGGGCCTGCTGTCTTTGTGTGGCTTAGAAATCATCCGGACAGGACAAGCTACAGCAGGGTTATCAAACTCACGTTGTCATAGTGTCATCACGTGACGTATCAGGACTTTCCCCCCCTTCTCTAAACAGGGTGTGGGCGTGACCAGCACATGACTCATTTGGCCCATGGGCCGCGAGTTTGACAGCCCTGAGCTACAGGGTCTTGAGAGAGATGGCAGGAGCACTAGCATGGTGAGATGATCCTGCTACAGTGACTCATCCTTTGCCACCACTGTCTAGATTATTGTGACACATTTGTAACAATGAAAAGATACTTTCTTCTGAAAATTAAAAATCCCTAGTGAAGAAAGGGCAGATGAAGGCATTGAGAGGTATTAAGATGGACTGTAGGGTGTAGAGAGTTTGAGATAAGAGAGAAGCATTTTAATTAGTGGGTGAGGAATAATAGTGATTTTGATCAATATTAAGTAGAACTCCTTACGTGTTACGTTGCTGACAGTAGCGCTTTAACACAATGGTATTCCTTTAAAAATTAGTCCACCCTACTTTTAACATTTCCTGATTCTTTAATGTCATTCATTTGTAGATGGACCAACGAATCTATATCTTTTAGGCTCTTTTTCTTAGGTTTAGTCTGTTGTATGGAGCCCAAATTTGAAGGCATTGGGTATCAGTGGACACGTTTGTCCTTTGGAATGGCTTGGAAATCAGGTTGACTTTTTCTTTAATTGCTTTCTGGAGTTGCTTTAACACACTTTTTTTTTTAGAGAACATTTGGATTGTGATGTCATCTTGGCTGAGGTTCATAGACTGGTTCTTGTTGAGGTTGCTTATGTTTACATATTTATATAGCTTATGTTTCATTGTTAATCAGACTGTTGTTTTCACTGCAATTGAACTGCAGATGGACACTTCAAAGTACAAAAGTGATAAATGAATAAATATTGATTTCTTCACAATATTCAAATGAATATTGAAGTCTTCACTGGGCATATCTTGTTTCCTCATCTGCGGGGTTTCTGTAAGTGCTGAAAAAAATCTGGCCCACAAAATGGGAATTAAAGTGGATCAGCCTGGATTACTTGACAAATCCCTGATTGGTTCTGCTTAATTTTTTTAAGTGAGAAAAACTTAACAACTCTAAAATAGGGCATGATGCTTGGCAGTAAATGATCAATATAGAAGCAAAACAGGGAGTGCTTGTGAGATAAATATTTTAGCTCTTTCTAAAGGTAGACTTAGTTTACCAACTTGTTAATAACTTTTATAAAGAAATTTGGAAGATTCTATACAGAAACAATAGCCTCTGAGAAACTTGACCTACTAAAATTTTGAAAGCATTCAATCCCTTTTATTTATTTATGGCATACATTTCTATGTCATTGTAAGCAAAATGATTGTCAGCAGCTGAAGAAATTTGCTATGGCCATCAGTACAGTATTCCTGACAAACAGTGCAATTGCTAAACTTTGGCCTACCATCTCATGTTGCTTGCTATGCTTCAAAACATCCTTTTAAGTGGACTTCCGTGAGGACGCATGACAAAATAGTCATCTGTAAGGGAACAGAGATTCCACTGTGGCAAGATCAATGAGCAGATGGCATTTTTCTGGCCAGCCAAATCTCTCTTGATAAAGGAAAGATTGTGAGATCACCTAATTGCACTCCAAACAGCTGCTCCTTATGAGTAGACTGCAGGAACTGAGTTTCTTGTGGTCAGCTTCAGTCAAGTGGCTGGGAATTAAGGGAGTTCACAAACACAAAATAGCTTTACAGACACAAAGTTTTCTGAGCCTAATTTCTTACTCACTTTTGGAAATTGCTTATTAATTTCTTTTAAACCATTAAGAACCTTCCCATCAGCGTGTTTGGTAAGATACACTGGGTAGATTTGCTTTAATCCTTGATGAAAGAAGTTTTAAAGATAAGTGTAAGAATATTTAACAAATCTTTTTTTGAAATAAGCAGCAAAAGAGTGATTAGAACACATTGATTTTGGAAAATTATAAATGGATTAGGGATGCAGATGGATTTGGAATAAGATTTTGAAATTGATTGTGGGAATCCTTCTCATGGGAAAATGCTGTTGTTTTGAAATCTTCAGCATGATAGAATTGAAACATGATAAAATGGGAATTAGAATATGTATACCTAAGGAAGCCACTGGGAATTAAAGATTACAAGCAAAGGAGAAGAACATTTAATTTGACTTGCTAATGGAGCAAAATACTGTAATACTGGATGCATTCAAGGATATTTGTGGGCAATGGATCCAGAAGTTAATTTTAAAAGTTTCTGCCATTATAATGCCATTTGTTTGACAAAACAACTGAAGCTTCTAATGACCAGATCAAGAACATCATAACATTCATTAAAACAAATATAACACATTAAAGTTCTGAATCCAATCAAATTAAAGGGAAGAAAAATTGAACTGACCAACACAAGAGCTCCCACAATGATGGTCACAGACTTCAAAATGGCAGATGAAAACATAACATTGAAACTCTGTTTCTTTTTAATGCATGTTATGAACACACCAACCATTTTGAACTTAGTGACTATGACTGGATACTCCTAATACAATGACACTTACTTCCCTAACTTAGCTCTGGCTAAGGGCTGTCTCTCAGAAAAAAAATGGTTCCTGTAGGAATAGGTATCTCCAACCATTTGGTGCAAATTCATTTTCTAAAGCTCCTTTGTTTCTAACCTTCCTGTCTCTTTTTTTTTTCATTTTTATTAAACTTGTCCCCTGAAAAAAAAAGAAGGAAAAAATCCACAGGAGCATCTTTTTTTTATCTCCTACAATTTATCATCTCAGGGAATTACTCAATGACTTCAATAACTCTTAGACTGCTGCTGATAAGAACATGAGCTCCTGGTAGAATTAACCTTGCTGATAAGGTCAGGAGGGGAGAAATGAAGTTAGGAGCAATCCACAATGTAAAGGGAATGTGGCTTTGTACATCTGAGAAAAGCCAATTCACCTAGGAGGGAAAAAAAGCCCCAAAATCCAAAATCAAGAATGGGAAGAATGCAGGAGAAAAAGATTTCTCTGTTGTTGTCAAGGAAACTATATGGACATGGCGATAACATTTAGATGAATGTGGGTGCCAGATGATGAAGCTCCCTAGTCAGCAAGTACTCTGGTTACTTGTGAAGAATATTGAACTTTAATGAGTCACTCTGGAGGAGATGATGTGGCCAGACCAACACCATAACGGAGTCTGAAAGAGGAGTCCCTTGTTTTACAAGGATACATTCAAGTGCAACATGGAACATGTTGCAAATCAAGGAAAGCATGAAACTGACAACATTACATTAAGCTTTAATAGGATTGAATATTTTAGGACAATGTTGTTGTGGCCAAAACTTAGCAACCAAACCACTTTGAAGATACAACATACATTTATTTAGCATGCAAGCAACTTACACTGAGCATCCATCAAAGGTCCTGAGCAAAAACAGAACCACAACTTATATAACTTTGGCTGACTACACTACAAAGTCAAGTCCAAGGAAAAGGCAGAGTGTAAAATTACAACATGATGCTGGAATGTTGTTGATAGACTCATCTGGGTGACTTATTATTCATCCCTTCCCAAGAGGTCACCATATCAGCTGTACTATCTCAGAGAGATGGTCAATGAACATAAACAATTTGTTTTTTGGCTGATTCTGGCCCCTGTTGCCGCTCAGGGTCAATTCAGCTTGCTGTGAATGTTCACTTAAAAGGTTAATTTAAGCAGTTGACATATATGGTGGGGTTGGTTGGGAGGATCTCAAAGATTAGTGTATGAATTCAGTGTGTGTGTGTTTTGTAATCATGTCTTCCCATTTCTTTTCTTGCCCTTCAGATGTGCAAACCTATGGAGGGGTTAAAGCCGCTAAAAGGGATACTGTGATCTGTGATAGCAATGTCTACATTGCATGGGGAAAAAAACAACAACACAATTTACAGCAAAAGGAGACATGCATATGCAATAATTCCTAAATTAAGAAACACAAGAAAAATTAGACAACTCCTCATGCTCTAAACCAGCTTCTATACTTCCTACAGTCCTGTGTTTATATACTATAGCAATGTCAATTTTGTTCATCCAAGGGCCATACTTTAATTAGGTGTTTTTCTTGATTTCAATTAGTGTCAGTGAGATCATGAAAAGTGGTTCTACACATAGACATTTATACATTCTTTCTGCAATTTATAAGGCAATAGTATTCTCAGAACAATGTATTCCTTTGCTGTAATTCAAGAAAGGGCTCTCTAAGAAATCAAAGATAAGGAGGAGCACTGCAAAATACAGTTAAGCACACAAACCAATTCTGGTTGTGACCCAGAAGCCTATCTGGGATCTTCAACATGCACACATATAAAATACAAGCATGCAACACCCACCCCACTATAAATGGAACTAAAATGAAACAACCTGCACATCACTTATTTTCCTAGACACATAAAAACTACATAGCAGAAACCATGTGTGTTATATATTGGGATGTGTGTGTACTGTACCTTTTACTACCACAAAGTGAACTTATGGATCATTTTAAATTGCAATATTTACATGATAGTCTATTCAGAGAATGAGGCCAAACAAAAAATGAAGGATATCAATCAAGATCAACAAAAAGAGGAAATTAACAAGAAATAGAAAATAAGAAATAAGAGTTTGAATGTTATAAAGTTATAAAGAGACTAAAGATCTGATAAAATTCGAAGATATGAAGTTTTACAATAAAAGGAATTGGCTTGTGCCTGAGCTTGGTGTTATGGTCTGAGACAGACTGACTGGCCCAAGTCACCCAGTTGGCTTTCATGCTTAAGGTAGGACTAGAACTCACAATCTTCTGGGTTCTATTCTGGTGCTTTAGCCACTAGATCAAACTGGCTCTGAAACTAAATATTAAGACTGTTAGAAGTAAAAGGAAGGAATATAATGTTGATTTATTGGATGAAGATTAAGCAACAAGCTATGTTATTCTGGCAACTCGTTACTGAAAAGATGATGTTTCATGGATTTGTTATCTTAGGGGAAAAGGCTGTTTAGTCTATGGTCTTATTCATGTATTTATATTTACATTTATATTTATTCTTATGGCTTTATGATGATGTTCTAAACAATTCATGTAAGTGAAATTCAATAGTGTGGATTATAAAATTGATTTTTTTAAAATTAAGATTAAAATATAAATGTTAATATTTCTAGTAACTCTTTATAGCAATAGCAATAGCACTTAGACTTATATACTGCTGCAGTGCTTTACAGCCCTCTCTAAGCAGTTTACAGAGTCAGCATATTGCCCTCAATAATCTGGGCTCTCATTCTACTCACCTCGGAAGGATGGAAGGCTGAGTCAACCTTGAGTCTGGTGATACCCGAACTGCTGAACTCTCGGCAGTCAGCAGAATTAGTCTGCAATTCTTCATTCTAATCACTGTGCCACCACGGCTCTTAACAGACGTTTGCTGAATAGACGTTTGAATGATGTAGTTTTGCAATTTGATAATCGATAAGGGATGAGATATGGGAAGAAACTTTTTTTTTTTTTAAAAATGAAGTACTAGAAAAGTGTTAAGTTATCCAAATTGTTTATACTTGTTGGGGGGAGGGGGGGAGAGTTATCTTATATACATCTTTTTTCTTTTTTTTCTACTTCTTTTCAGGATTTTTTTTTTCCTTTTTTTAACTTTCTACATTTTTTAAATTTAAGGTTTTTTTTTAAAAAAAATTATTTGTAAACTTTAATAAAATTATTGGGAAAAGAAATCTGACATGACTACATCAATCCAAAGGGTACCACAGAAGTTCATGGTTGCTCTTTTCACAAATACTGGATCAGTCCCGGACAAGCAACCCCTACTCTCCAAAACTGTCCTTTGCTCTTATCAGAAACATAATTTCCCCAGGTATTCTTTCGTAGCTTTCTGTTTAACTTCTAAAAGCCACATCATTGGAATACAGCAAGTGTCACAATCATGCAGGCTTTCAACACCCGCCTTCTTTTTAATAGCATTCCTTACCTTGGGACAACATGCTTGCGGATTATGTATTCCAGCCTTCTCCCCCCTTCTTTGCTTCTTCCAATTTGAAAAACCAACAGATTACATTGCAGACAGTAGCTACTCACTTACTCACTCACATATTTGTATACGATATTACACTTAAGATCACACATAGCGATTCGGTTTTCCCAACTTGAAGCTTCTATAACAGTACTTGAAAAGATTGCCTTCTTATCTTTGTGCATGTGCGAGTGGGGATTTAAATAAAGCAGCTGATCTGACATCGTATCAGATGGATAGTCTGTAAAATTAAATTGATCTGCGTTACATGAAATCCAATTGATGTTTGCAAACCTTTGGAATGTAGAGTTCTGCCAAAGCAGCTGCCCGGCCCCCATCAGGCATTCTTTATATTTATAGATCCTGATAAGCAAGATCGGTTTTATTTCAGTCTTTTATACTGCCCGCAGAATGCTTCACACATAGAAGAGGATCCAGCGTAGGTCTTTCTGAATCATTCAAAGGGGGCTTAATTTTAGCAGCCTGACATTTACCAGCAGCTCGGTTGAGATAAAGCAAGTAGGAGAGGTTGAGCCCACATCATTCAATTGGAAATAAGGCTCAAAAGACATTCTGATCCTTTATTGCATCATCCACCGCTACTGTCTCTCTCCTGTATCAACTGCATCAAATACATCTTCCCTGATGTTATAACATTTTTTGGGGGAGGGGGAGAGGGAGCTTCTTTTCTATCTTCTGTCCCGTCTTAAAGGCTGCAGCGGTATGACCACAACCTATCACACAATCCCCAACCTGTATCATTTTGAGGGATTATAGGCTACCTTCTGGCATAAGGGAAGAACCTTATCATTCACCTTTTCTGTACTATTTAATTTATTCAATTTGTATCCCACCTTTATTAATTTATAAGCAATTCAAGGCAGCAAACATATCTAACATTCCTTCTGTCTCTTATTTTCCCCACAACAACTCTGTCAGATGAGTTGGGCTGAGAAAGAGTAACTGGCCCAAGGTCAACCAGCTAGCTTTCATGCCTAAAGTAGAACTGGAACATACAATTTCTAGTCTGGTGCCTTAATCCCTAGAATCAAACTTTCACATCCCTTCCTTTTTTTAATAGTAGATAAGGAATTCTCAAGGAAGGGAATGTCAATAGTCCATTATTTTGGGGAAAGATTATTCCAAGTTGTATATTGAGGGGTGTTTTGCCTGAATAGTATAGCATAGACTTCTTCAACTTAGTGCTCATCACAAATCCCCACTTCAAGTATGAGCCGCGGTGGAGCAGTGGTTAGAGTGCAGTACTGCAGGCTACTTCTGCTGACTGCCGGCTGATTGCCATTTGGCAGTTCAAATCTCACCAGGCTCAAGATTGACTCAGCCTTCCATCCTTCTGAGGTTGTTAAAATGAGGACCCAAATTGTTGGGGGCAATATGCTGACTCTGTAAACTTCTTAGAGAGGGCTGTAAAGCACTGTGAAGTAGAATATAAGTCTAAGTGCTATTGCTATTTTGGCACATTCTCGACTTTGCATAATGTAATGTAGCCATGGATTCCTCAATGGACTTTGGCAACAGATAATAAAAGGATTACAGTTGGTAGGCAAAGACCAATTAGAAAACTGTATATGAAGGCTCAGGGTAAGTGAATAACCCAAAAATGAGGCAATTGGAACAAAGTAGAAAGGTCTTACAGATTTTGACAAAATAAAAAATGACCCGATGAGATTCATAGCTGAAAGTTTCTTTAGGACATGAAAGCTAAAACTAAGATGATTGCTGTATTATTCACAGATGGAGGATTGAATAGATTTGCACCTACAAAGTCTTTTCTGCTGGACAGCAAAGCTCCTTGCTTTTTTTTTTTTTAAAAAAAAACAACTCTCATGCATGTCACAAAAATTAAGAATATATAAATCCCAGATGCCTCCTCTCTGACAATCTTGCATGAGAATGATACTGAGTGAAATTAGAAGGTAATAACTGCTGATTAGATGTTGGCAATTATTTTTGACTGGACAGATAATCATTTGCAGTGGCACTAATCTGCTGTCACATTACACTTTTTGTCTAGGGGATGGCTTTGTCTTCAGAGGGGCCATAGAGTTTTAATTCTCTCATTAATTGCCAACGCCTTGGGATGAAGATATTATTACATTATGCACACATTACAAAGGTAACATTCCCAATCAAGTGGCATGCTTTGTTATTATGTCGTTACCTTAGATAAACTGGATGAGTTCACAAGTTTTACCAGTACACCTATGACATTTTACTGAAAACCTGTAGATCTTTCAGAGCTGCTTCAAATAAACATTTCGTTAAGATTCTAAAATAGTCAGGTGTGAATCAGGTAGGCAGACACTCTCAGGATAAACACAATAGAATGATAATGAGCTAACAGGGAATTTTAGTAATTTAAATAATATGTTCTAAATATGCCTCTCTGGGTCTGTGAATATAACAGATGCAATTATATTAACAACTCCATAATACTATATTAATAGATAAAATCAATAGATCTGGAAGCGATTATTGTGAGTAGTTTAATTCACACAACCAAATACACATTACTGAGTTGAAGGAAAGAATCCAAAAGAGGAAACAAAGAAAGTGGTTAGCATCCATCCATTACATAATTGGAAGGTTTCCTCAAATTCTTTTCCTCAAATCTCAAAACCTTTCAATAAACAATAATAACTTTAACATCGAAAGGTCCACATCTTTTCACATTATATTTGTGTGACAACATTAACTCATTGAGTTTGCTCTGAAAACTTCATGACAAATATTGGGTTTTTTTTGGTTTAGGTCATCTTCCTATAATTTTTTGGGGGGTCATTTTATACCTTAAGGACCCAAGACCGCAAAATTCACTAAAAGCCTTGAAAATGTCTCCAACACCTTCCAAAAAGTTTTTATCTGGATGATTTTTTTCTATTGGATTTACAAACAACAACAACAACAACATCAACTTGTTAAAGCCTTGAAGAACCCTGGGCAATGGGACACAAAAGAAATGAAATTAAATCCTAATGCAACATTTTAATGAACTAAAGATTAAGACTTTACTTCCCCCCCCCCCTTTCCTAGTGTTTTCTCACAAGTGCAGGATCTGCTTTTATTAGATTAGCTGAATGTTGATCCATTGGTTGTGACAAGGATTGACAAACTGGCTTGTCGCCTGTGCTTGGCATTTTGAGCTGAGAGAGAATGACTGGCTCAAAGTCAGCCAGCCGGCTTTCATGCCTAAGGCAGGACTAGAACTCACAATTTCCTGCTTTCTAGTCTGATGCTTGCTTTTCTTACCAATTTGGAATTGTTAAATGACAGAATAGAAAAAAAAGTACTATGTATAACTCTCTTAGTATTATAAATATAAATAAATCAAGCTTAGTTTTTCTCCTTCATCACCTAACAACCAAAACTGGCCCTTGATATACCCACCTCAAACCTTGCACATCCCTGCCTTATGAATGTGCCCAATGAAGGCTATGAAACGATACACTGAATTTGTCTCTGTAAAGGTTCCAGAGCTCACCGTTGGCTGAGAGTCTATTGGCATTCTTGGGTTTATTGGTACTCTTCCTCTTTTGTTTGCTGCTTTCCACAGCTGTATGGCCCAGAACTGCATCACTGAGAAAGATTCCCCCCTCAATCCCTTGCCAGAACAATGGCAAAAGAGTTTCAAACACTGCTTACTGCAGCTGAAGATGATTCCAGCCAGCATCTTTGTGAAACTAAATTAAAGCCCTGGAAACCCATTGTCAGGGCAATAGAGTTAGGTCATCCAGAACATGAGACCGTGGTGCTTCTGGGCCCCCTGAGAGCTGTGGCTGGAAATAATACTGCCTGGCATTTGTTTCCTTGCCTTCCTTTCAGTCAACACTCACCACTAATCCAACTCTTGCAGGAATTCAAGCACAGATTAAGAGAGTAAGGAGGTAGACACCAGAGCAGCCCTGCGTGCACAAATAGAAGAGCTAAAACTTAATGGAGTTGATAAAACTAATCAGTGCATTTCTGCTCAAATAGCTCAGTAAATCAGGTGACAATAGGTAATTTGGCTGACTATTATCAGGAGGAAAAGAGATGCCAAGCCAATCTGTTTGTGTATTTAAATATGCCCCTTTTCAAGAGTCGTGAAGGCAGCTCATCCCCCCCTCCCAACTGGAGATATAAAACTATCAAACAAGCACTACAGAAAAACTAAAACATTCAGACACACAGAGTCAGTAGAAATCAAATCTTACTAGCCACTTCTTTCTTCAAAAGCTGTATCACATCCCACACCACAAAACAAGCCACAGATCTTTCTCGAACCTTGTCTACTGAAAATCTTATTGAGTTTGTATTTCATTCTTTTGCAGAGAATGGCTTAGAACCTGACTGAGACCCTAATCTGAAGCTCACCTGCTAGCAAACAAATCCCATCTTCTCAGC
>JANHFL010000514.1:0-12479 GCA_032468155.1 Oxyrhabdium leporinum
CGAAAACATATGTGTCTCATCATTCAAAGTAAGAAAGTGTCACTTACACTGCTGAAATTACTGACGCCTTGATATTTCTTAAAAATAAAATAACATCTAGGAATGCTATGCACACTGCCCACCGTCTGGAAATTCTTAGTCCACAGAATAAAAGTGTGTTCCTTGCTTGGAAATACTGGTGTAGTAAAAACTACTGGTTCTAGTCAGAGAGGATTATATTGTTCAATATCTCCATTTGGTGGCTTAGGGTGGAAAACCGTGTGTGATATTATAGAAAATAAGTTAACAGAAAATAAATTGGGATGTTTTTCATTAATAGTTGGAGACCGGGAAAGTCACCAGACATTAAATCTGCTGTATCCATTTGTTTTATTAGCATCCTAAAGTCTGTCAACTGAAAACTAGTACAAACTTTAAAATGTACACTGCAGAATTATTATCAGTATTAGCAACACAAAGACAATTTTTCAACAATCTGGGAAGTTTTATCTATAGAAAACTAAAAATTAATTGTTCTTTGAATGGCTTGTTCCATTTGTGCCATCCTTCCCTCATGCACAGCTGGATAATCTGTGGCCTAGAATCACACATAATCTCAAAGATAATTTCTTGTAGCTTGTTTCCAAACTTTGCAAGCCAAAGCATAGTTTTCCCATTATGATAAAGTGAGAGTGTAAAACAGGTATATCACAAACAGTCCCAGCTATCTGTGTGATATAACCCTGCCCATTTTGCCACCTTCCAATGCTAATTGAAGCTGGAAGGTTATTATAGCTATTGGTAGTCAAATAGTTTTACACCCCAGCTTCAACAAGTCAAATTCAATTTGGGAGGCCATTGGCAGCCCTGCTGTGTTCTGCTTTAAACTGGCTAATTATTGCAAGGCATAAAAACATTTGGGAAATGGCTTATCCCAGAAGGCTTCTGTTGTAATGAAGTGCAATTGTATCTTTTCTTACTGGAAATAAAGCCTCACTGAACAAGGTACACACATCTCACATTGGAAAGCTGTAGTGCAGCGCTGTCAAACTCCCAGCCCGCAGGCTGGATGTGCCACGCCCAGTTTAGCATAGGGGAAAAAAGTCTCGATACGTCATGTGACGATGCAGTAATGTCTTCAGTTCGACACCCTGCTCCAGTAGAAAAACCACAATTTGCATACAGTCCAAAGAATTTTACCTTATGTGTAAATGTAAACAACCCCCACCCCCAGTTGAATTCTGAAATTTCACTTTCTATATATCTAAAACTGCATCATGGTCCTGTTAGAAATATTTTATCATTCATCAAAATACCCACCCACTAATCAATTGACTGATTGCTTATTTTATTTAACTTTAAATAAAAGAACTCCTTCATAACTTAATTAATTGTTATTAACTGTAGAACCACAGCCATCCAGGCATCTGTGAAATTGAAGAGTGTATCACTTAAACACACAAGTTGCTGGTAGTTCCTAACCAGACTTAGCCTATTTGAAAAATTTAATCTAAATTTTTAACCTGTTAAATTAACATAACCTAATTTTTAAAAATTAACCTGGTTAATTCTTGGCTAGGAAAGAAATGAAATGAAATCCCACTGTGAAATTTCAGGGCTGTCAGCCAATGACAATTTTTTATAGATAACAGAAACATTAAAGAACATACCAAAATAAACTAGATAGGAAAACTTCACAATGGTGAAAATGGATACTGTATTTAGAAAAGAAATCTAAAGTCACTTCTTTTTGAGTGTTGTATTCAGCCCAAATAAGCAAAGCAACAAAATGGGGCAGTAGTGTAGAAGTTCTTAGAAGGAGTTGTAGCATCTAAAAGATTTATTCCTGTGACCCCAAACAGTTCTGGTATGATTATTAATAGCATCCCACAAAAGAAGTAGAAATACTGTTTTAATTGCACAGTGGTCGATTGTGGAATACAATTCACAGCTTGTGAAACTGCTTTGATTTTTTTTTCAAACATCGTGCATTTCTAATGTACTGAAAGTCTACACTAATGCAGAAACTGTCATGAAACATTTCTACAGATATTACTATCCCAACTATTCTATACGTCATATAGGGAAAGACTAAGAATATGGCCTAACACATATCAGAAGTCACATTCCATAGCCAGCAAAAAACAAAAACACTGTTTGTACTCATAATTGTAATCATAATTTGGTTAACTAAACAGTGGATATTGAAGGTCTACACTTTTCTGTTAAAATTCCAGGTTTTTGAGATGTAAAAAAAAAGCAGGCCAAGATAAATCACTTCAGAATTTTTCCATCATTAATATAAGATATAAGCTGTACAACACTGAAAAACAAACTAAAATTGCTTGTTGGGTAAAAAAATAAAAGTAAAAAATAGAATAATGTGTCTGAGTAAGCATTCATATTGTCTTATAAGTAGAGATATTATTGTGTTCAGAATTAACCAATCACATCCAAACTGATGTTAAATGGTAGTTACTACACACTAGCCATTAATTAAAGTGATTCTGATCAAGTCCACATAAAGTTCAACTATTTTAGGAATTTTTTTCTGACATTTACTCAGTTGCCTCTTATAGTAAAAGCTATGGTCTACAAAGAGCTTACAAAGCATCAAAGAGATCTCATTATCAGAAGGTATCAGTCAGGACAAGGGTACAAGTTTTTTTCCAAGGCATTGGATATACACAGAGTACAGTGAAGACAGTCATCAGCAAGTGGAATAAATATGGCACAACAGTGACATTATGAAGAATTGGCTGCCCCTCCAACATTGATGAATTGGCTGCCCAGTTTTCCCGGAGGCTGCCAAGTGGCCTACAAAAACATTAAAGGAGCTGCATGAATTTCTGGCAAGTACTGGTTGTGTACTACATGTGACAGCAATATCCCTATTCTTCATATGACTGTCTGTGGGGTAGGGTATAGCAAGACAGGTACCTTTTCTTACAAAGAAAAAAAACATTCAAACTTGGCTACATTTTGCAAAAATCTTTATCACGTCTGACAAAAGCCTGTGGAAAAATGTGTTAGTCTGATGAAGTTGAAGTTCTTGACCATAATTCCCAAAAATATGTTTAGCATAAAAACAACACTGCCCATCACCAAAAGTGCAATATACCTACAATGAAGCACAATGGTGCCAGCATTATGCTTTAGGACTGCTTTCTTATCTGGAATTGGGATTTTAGTCAAGTGGAGGGAATTATGAAGAGTTCTAAACATCAATCAGTTTAGGCACCAAATATTCAGACCTCTACTAAAATGCTGAAGAGGAATTGAACACAACAGCGACGCAAAGTATGGCTTCACCAGAAGGAAATCAAAGTTTTGGAATGGCCCAGCCAGAGCTTCAATCTGAATCAATTTGAACATCTTTGGGCTGACCTGAAGAAGTATGTGCCCAGGAAATGCCCTCGCAATCTGATAGGATTGGAGAATTAACTGAATATGTTATAAAATCAAAATGTGGTTTAGCAAACCATTAGTTCAACGGTGTGCACACTTATGCAACCAGGTTATTGTACTTTTTTTTCCCCTGTAAAAGATTTCAGTTCATTTTTCAGTTGAATTGTAAAGCCTGTATGTTATATTAAAGCTGGAAAAAAACCTGAATTTATCTTGATCTGATTTATTTTTTTTTACATCTCAAAACCTGGCATTTTAACAGGGTTGTGTACCTTTCCTATATACACTGTAATTTGTTGACTACTAATGGAAGATTGAACCATAATCCATGGCTTGGATACCACAATGGTTCAGTTCACTTCACACTCAAAAATTACGAACGTGCCCTTCGTAAACTGACTGATTGAGACTGGTAGATATTGTAGGTCACCAATACCCAAAAGGCTACCGATAGTCCACCTTGACATGACTAAACTAAAACTAATAAATTATGGCTCATATAATGTGACTTGTGTCTCTTTAATGAGTAGAAATTGCTCAAAATGAGGAGGCAGTTTTGGAAAATTGCTAGGATTAGTTCTATCATGACACAGAATAAGATAGTCACTCCTAGTTGAAAATGCTATGAAACAGATATCTTACTCCTTCTGCTCAGTTTATTAGCCTTCTTTTCCCTAGATGTATTAACCATGGGTATTATGCTACTGCTATTAATTGAAGTGCCAATAGTTAAAGTTAAGAGTCCACTGCAAATGCAGTCAACTTTGTCAAGGTAATAGAAAATGGTTGCCATCTGACTCTTTCATCAGGCAATCATACATATTGAACTGCCATCCAGGCCCCTATTGGCTACTGTGAGAAAGTAAAGTGTCCTGGAATGGTGACCCCAAAAATCTAAAATATTAACAAAAGTCTCATTCAATGAAATGTTCATTGAGATTGAAATTCAAAATAATTTATTATTCAGAGAGGAAATGGTCTGTCAAAATTTTATACATGTCTTTGTCTCTATGAAAAGACACTCGGACAAATATGTTTATCCAATTCAATTTTGCAGTATCAATGTTATCTATAACGAGGCAAAGAAATTCCAGAAACTTGGATTAAGTCCAGAAGTCAGAGAAAATAAAATTTAGGAATGTATTATTGTTTGGCTGTATCTTTAACAAATGTTTCTCTAAAGCAAAATGTAATTAACATATAACATAATATGGTTTGCCTCATTCAGTTCTTCAGCAGACCAGGCCTTGTTAAGTAGATGCCGTTTCTTTTTTGCATGTGCTAAAACACACCAAAAACATTAAATTGGAGCAGGTGCAAGAGTATTAATAGGATGAAAAATTTGCCTTCTTCAGAATTTGACAATGGTAAATATATTTCATTTGAAACAAGAGACATTGAAATTTTTTTTCTTTTTACAAAACACAAAAACATCTGAGGCAGAATGAACCTCACAATATAGTGTTGTATCAGTATTAATAGCTTCTTTTACATGGTAGCACAAAAATATGCCCAATTTTCCTATTCTTGCTGAGAATCAGCTTAGAAGTCAAGATGTCGTCCATACACTGCAAACCACCCCTAAATCAGGTTCTTAAATTGTGGGTTGTTATTTGTAAAAGTAACATTCTGGAATATATATTATATTCAGCTTTCTCTTTTCTAGATATGTCTGGATTTCATTATCCACAGCTAGCACAGCCATTCGTACATATGGAAACAAGTTTGTAAAACAAGCCAACCCATCCCAATGTTCTCATGATAATTAATATTTTGCTCAAATAGTACACTTTGTTTTTCTATTGCATTTACAATGCAAATTTCTTGCACTCAAATATTGTGAATGCAATATAATGTGATGCCCTGACTTGTCATCAGTAATTTCAGATGTGTTCTGTTGCAAATATGACCATGTGGAATTTGAGCTGAAGAAATTTAGGGCAATGATGGACAGCATCATATCCTTCATTCACTTCCTAAATAAAGTAGTTAAGAGTTTGGTAATAAAGCCTATTACATGTAAGGCAATTTTTTAGAAAAATGAACTATGTTTTACTTCTGGAGTGGATGTTTTGGTCAGGGTTTTATTATCAATTGTTCTGTATGTTTTGATATTATCTTTTGTATATTGTTCTTTGAGATAAAGAATAATGTAAAAACCAACAAAAAGTATAATATTCCAAGACTAATATTGGCTATTCATATTGTATGGAAATAAGAAGTCCTGGAATCTACCCCTCTCAAGTTTTCTTCATTTGAAACATGGTGATGAATATGCTTTTTTGCATAACTTCTCTGACTTTTACAACATTAAGTAAAGGTGTAGGATGGGAAGCTGGAAGCTAATGTTGACTTAAATTTATCATCATAGATGTTTATATTTAACAGACATAGTGAGTCCATATATGATACAATATTCATAATAGGACAGACTACCTGACATGCAAGAGCAATAGAATTATTTAATATGTAATTTATCATTTAAAGTATGTTCACATTCACTTGATTTAAGAGATGTCTAAAGGGTGAATCATGGGAACTGGACCAAACTTTTTTAATCTTTGTTAATCCAAGCAACTGTATTAGCCAGGATCCATTCTAGATAGAGATAATAATATGATCAGGGTAATTAAAATTGTAGAGAATAATAACATGCCAGTTTAGAAAGAAAGTACTGGACATTCACATATTCTATCCAGCTATGAAAGATCTAATTCTGGGACTTTTCAAAGAAAATCAGCAGTTTCCTATAGCATTATACTACAGAAAAAGTGTTGCATAGCTTTTATAGGTATCCTAAACAACTATAGGTAGTCCTCGACTTACAACAGTTTGCTTAACAACTGTTCCAAGTTACAACAGCATTGAAAAAAGTGACATTACCATTTTTCACATTACAACTATTGTAGAATCTCCATGGTCACGTGATCAAAATTCAACTGACTTGCATTTTTGATGGTTGAAGTGTCCCAGGGTCATGTGATCACTTCTTGTGACCTTCTGACAAGCAAAGTTAGTGGGGAAGTCAGATTCACATTACTTACTTAACAATTGCAATGATTCACTTAAAAACTGTGGCAAGAAAGGTCATAAAATTAACAAATATCTTGCTTAGTAGCAGAAATTTTGTGCTTAATTATGGTTGTAAATTGAGGACTACCTGCATTGGAAGATATTTCCATTATACAGAGATAGTATTAAGTTTCAGAAAAGTTGTTTTATGAAGATCCCATGGTGTCACTTATGACTGAAAAGTTGTGAGCAAATTGTTATCTTTTTCTTCTACTATATGAACAGGGAAATAGGAAAGTAGAAGAGGAATAGACAGATGCGTATTTTATTTATTTGTCTTTTTTGATAAATTTCTTTGTAATTTCTAGAGATGGACTTACAACTTTACTGAATGATTTTTTGAAGCAGATATTTCTATCGTATCAAAGGTCTGTAACATAATCGCTTATGCTCAATAACATGATAGGTTCTATTTCCTGGATTTTGTATTTGGAAGTTAATGACAAAATCTTATTTACAAACAGGAGTTTTTATAAAAGTAGACTAAATATCAAATCAATTTCTCTATGAGTCTTTTCATATTTCCATTTTCTTGGTAAAACTGATCAATTCCTTGCTATGTTGCCCCTGGGTTCCAAATTCATAACCAAACATCTTTTAATTCAACTGTATGCAATGGAATTGCAATTCCAATGGACAATGGGATCTTGTCCTAAAAAAACCCAATAATTTTTGTGTTTGAATTTAGCCCTGATACGGAAAAAGATGGCCTTCCAAACAGAAAGATGACTCTCATTACTCATATTTGTCTCTCAGACCATATCTCTTTCTCATGCATGAGAAAGTTATTGTATCATTTATATGAATATTTGCATTAAAAAAATGTCATGACAGTGATAAAATAGTTTCTCTGCCTTGGAGGAAGAACCTGTCTTTTGGCTTATATGACTCACTAGGGCATATGTGGTATAAAATGTAAGATATTTAAAAGCAAGTATTTATATTATATCTAATTGATATCTAATCGACTTTCTCTGCTGATGGAAGTCTGCTTGATTCTGTGGAGGCTTACATTAATGCAGTAATTGGGAATCTAAAATGTTTCATATGCTGTTCGGTGAAGACTGTGTAAGATTGCAACCTCAATATTTATCTTAATGCAAAATCTTAATGCGACTCTTTGCAAGTTGTAATACCGTTACAGTATATGCCTTCTGCATAACAGTCCCCATGAAAAGACATAGAAAAGGACTCTGGAGCACTAAGGTAAACGACAGTAACAAGAGCAAAATGGTTGATGGTTAAATATTACCATAATATTGCTTATTAGAGAAATAAACATTTAACTGTGGTATAATTTCAAGACCAATGTACAAGATCCTAGGTAAAGATAGCGAGAGGAGATCAAATAAGACAAAATCTGCTTAAGAGGTTTTTTTAAATATAAAATTCTGACTGTATTTTATTTTAGTTTTTAATTTTATTTATTATTTGTCCTGTTATGTCAGCTCTTCTGTGTTTCTAAGAAGGTAGGATTTCTAACAGGATTAAAAAAAGTCAGGAAGGGGTGAGGAGGAAAAAAAAAGGTAAAATGCGCTACCTGTATCTTACAATGAAGCTATGTCCAATGGGCTTCCAAGCCCATTTGATTTAATCTCAGCTTTATTATATGGTATCACCTGCTTTTTGATGAACTACATATCTTGTTTTTAAAAATGAGATATATTTGTTTAAGATATATTTGTCTTCCCCCGTTCCCCCAAGTTTATTTTCTCTTCTTTTTCTTTCCTGGGACAGTGATCCATTGAAAGTGGGCGAATACCAAAATAAATCTGGAGTTTGTATGCATTAAGTTTTTCTGTTCTGAATGAAGACTATCAGTGCCTTTCACCTATCCATACCTTTTTGCTTGGGGCCGCTGGCCTGCTGCCCTTCCCCTTAAAAGGGTCCCGATTTCATAACTACCTGGTGTCTATGATCAAGCTCTGCTGAGAATCCCACATTGGATTTAACTCGGCAGTGATTCAAAAATGCAGCTGGAAATATATACGAACGATGCATTTGCCAAGAATGTATCAGATTGTTATTGCAGAAAAGTCATGCATGTGTATTTTCCTTTCAACAATTCATTTTTTACTCAATGGATGTGTATATATAAAAGAAAAGAAGGAAAACGACTATCCAGTCCCCAAAGAACATAAGCCTTTCTCTAAATGGAAACTTTTCATACTTTTTCATGGATCCATTCGAGTGGCGTATGAGAAAAAAATAGCTTGTGGTTCTGACTGGAGCCACAGGGATCAGAGACAGCACATGGCTGAGAGCTCTTCTCTAAGGGCGCCTTTGTCCTCCATCTCCCGAGGGTGCATGTTCCATGTGAGGCAATGACAGTTTTTGTTATCAGACAGACATATCGGTTTCAGTGACAATCACTGCCTTTAAAAAAAAACAACATTATTTCTCATGATGGTCTCTTTCTTAGAAAATGCAGGTTATGAAGCAATGAAGGGAGGGGGAAGGGAATGAAGGTATAGGCAGGGTAGGAGAAAGCTAAAAGAAGAAATAATACTTAAATTCTCCAGATCAAGGAGTTAAACGGTGACAATCTGTCAATCAACATGGGGAAGAGCTTAAATCAAGAATGTATAAACTTAAGAGGTACGTTAGATGGAGAGATAAAAGCAAATCCCTTTGCACTGTGCTGACTTGAGGAATATATCAGAACAATATTGTTTTTTAAGGGACCATATGTCATGAGCGAAAGGAGGAAAAGGACAACTAATAAGTTCCTTCCTTCCTAAGTCAATGAAACATGTGACTTTAATGGAGCCAATGGCTTATGAGAATCTGATACAGCCATTTCAAAGATATGCTCTTTAGCACAGACCACTGGGGTAAACTATGTCATTCCTCATTTCTACAGTTCCACTGATTTAATGCAGGCCTCAATGTTGAAATTCACACCACTTCTTTGTATGCCGGAGTTGCACAGATAACAAGCTCCATCCATACTTCCTCTTCTCCCCCTCCTCCCCCCAATCCGCTGACCTGCTTTTGCTCAGTTTTAAAATCATTTGCCAGGTCAAAATAAACTTTTCCAAACCTCAATGTGAAAAATGTACCTAGCAATTCAATCCTTATAAATTGGAATTTGGAAGAGAAAGTGCAGCAGAGCCTAATTATATTATATCATAAGCAGCTTAATGTGTGGTTTTGCTTTGGTTTCTGGCTATCCTTGTTTTGATCTGCATATTTCAATAGCTGGAAGTGAGTTATTAGGTATGCAAATTAATTAGTCATAAGCAGAAGGATGGACTAAGCAGGCTGTTGGACTATTTTTTTTTCTTTTTCAAAACAAAATGCCAGACAAGATTTCTATTTTTCTAAAACCCAGCCTATGATGCTTGAGCTTCATGTTTCATTCTTTTAACCCTCGACTATTCAGAAACAAGAAGTCACATTTTGGGGTTTAAGCTGAAAAAGAAGAGGGAAGAAACAGAGTTGATTTAATTACTGCAAATCATCATCTGTCAGATGAATTGCCAAATCAAAACATAGGGATTATGAAATCTGGGTCAGTTGTGAATAATTCCATCTAAATTTGGGATTTCAAGCACTTATGACATTATCTGTTTTCATGAACATGGTATGGGTAAAGAAGAGAGCTGATATCGTTCCAGATAAGCCATTTGAAAACCTCCTGTTCCCCAATTGCAAGTGGGATATTTGAAAATAATAGAGGGAATACAAGATGAGGTGAGGAGACAAGGAGATTGCTAGAGCCAATAGCAGTTTTCAATATTGAATCATGGATCTGCTGAAATCATATCAACAAGACAAGGGAGAGTTGATTTTACCTAATATCCAGAAGAGAAGCTCCTGTGTTTCATTCTTTTTCATTTAAAAATATTTAATCTGTATTAATTCATTTTCTAGGTCTGCACATTTCCATTTTTTACCACAGCCTGTGAGTATCCCAATTGGGAATCCAGCCATTTTGGTTTGTAACACATTAGTTAAGTGGTAATCAGAGCCTTAAGATTTGTCTCATAACCATAGTTAAAGAAAACCCTGGCTTATGGTAGGTGAGGCTAGCTATTCAGCCTTCAACACTTTCTTCTGAGGTACAGATCTTTGGCTTTCAAGTATATTACCTTCTTTGTTGCACCCCGTCAATCTTTCTCCCTCCATTTTTGAGGAACATATTTTGCAAGGTAGCCAAGATTCCAATCAACCAAGAAATTCAATATGAAATTGACTATAAGCTTTCAAACCATAAACTATGGTTGTCTTAGTTTTAATCATGAGAGTGAATGATAGGAGGAACTTGTGGTTTAATAAACCTTGGAATTTTCCCCACAAATGCTCGTGAAAAAGAAAGGATCGGTACATAACTTTAACTCTCAGATTGATAAACTACGGTTTATTGAACCAATGTTAATGTATCTATCGCAAGTCAGTAGCAAACAAAAGTCATGTGATGTGATCTAGTAGTTCATAAAAGTAGTTTTTATGTAGGGTTTTTAGAAATATGTTCAAGTAGCCTTCAGATTTATGACTCAGCTTTGTGAATTAAGCTTGAGAACAAGCCCGGAGGATTTCAGACTGTTAAAATCTTTATAGCCTATATACAAATTAATTACTCCCCTTTTTCCTTCAGGGAATGACCATTATAAGAATGAATGAAGTAAGGGGTGGGGGAGAGATAAGTACTCTCATGCTAAAAAATGAAACTTTTCCTTTTCTATGAAGAAATACTACACAGATTATTTGAAAATATCTCAAAATGAACTAAACTAAGTGGAAAAAGGTTAGCACAGTTAAACCACAGGCTGGCTTTGCCCTCCCCCCATTCTGCTAAGCATAGCATAAATAAATACATTTGCAAAGCACTTCAAAGAACCACATTCAAGAATATTAAAAAGTGGAATCAACTGCAGCAAAAGTTTTCAATGTGACTTCTTTCTTAACAGTAATGGTATGACTAACAGCTAGCCATTTCCACTAATCTAGGCTGGCCATTTTCTCCCCCACTTCTTTTCCAATTATCAAGTTTCTTATCTACATACTTAGTCCTATTAGCCATGTTCAGAGGGTGGAGACCCTCCGGGTTTTTTTCTGATTTTATTAGACAGAACTCTACTTGACTGTCCTTTGGACTATATTCCCTTCAACACGTAACATCTGTGTTTTCTGTTAAATAACTGGTGTAAATTAATTGTTCCAAGGGAATTACCTCATTCCATAATATAACTACTTTTAAGGATATTTAACTGTACTGCATTAAATATATTTAAATACCTTTAATTGTTGTTACTAACAGAATTTAGTTCTGTTATAACTACTATGTTAGTCAAGCACTGATATCTTGTACTTTCTGATATCAAAACAAGTATTTTATTCGGGTTTATAAAGATTGGTCATAATTAATTCTAAATATATATACTCCTTTTGTTGTCATAAATTGTCTTTTTCATACTTAAATACTTTAAATCAGTGTTTTTTAAGAATGGCAACTTTATGATATGTACACTTCAACTCCCAAAATGTCTCATGGAAGTCCACATCTTAAAGTTGCCAAATCTGAAAAACTTTAAATGAATAATAATTTTAAGCTCAATTTTCAAATTTTGTTCAAGCAGAGGTCTCTTCCTGGAAGACAACTGATTTCATACATTGGGCTAAGATATCGATGATCTAAACATAATTTATCAAAGAAACTAAAATCGTTCTGGATTAATTTATTGTGGTAAAATATCCAGTTCATTCAGTCATTGTACTATGATCAGACAGCCAGTGTAAGAATGGAATATGGAGACACAAAATAGTTCAGAATTAGAAAAGACACTCAACAAGGTTGCATCCTGTCACCATTTGGAGGAATCTACCATTGGGGTTAAAATCAGTGGCAGGACTATCAGCAACCTCCGATATGCAGATGAAAGCATGAAATAACTGGAGTGGCTAATCCTGAGAGTCAAAGATGAAAGTGAAAAAAATCAGACTGCATCTTACCATCAAGAAAACAAAGTTAATGACAATTGCAGAGAACACCCAAGTCAGACTGCAGATCGACAATG
>JANHFL010000515.1:7961-19509 GCA_032468155.1 Oxyrhabdium leporinum
TTTAGTATGTTTTTTTGGGTGTTGTATTGCCCCCCCCCCCCCCGCACATGGCAGTCTGTTCTTATGAACATCCATCACAAGCTCCTGTTGTTGCAGAAGAAAAGAGGGACTCATTCTGAGAATTCAGTGATTGTCCGCTTGGGCCTGGGGGGGCATCATGCCACATAGCACATGCTCAGCCCCACCGTCTGGAGTATCACCAGGCGAAAAGACACCTGACAGGCAGTAAGATCCTTTTTGAATTGTGGACTGACTACAATAACTTAGAAGCCCTGAAAACCCCAAGGAAACTATCCCCTAAGCAAGTATGATGGGCTCAGTACTTTGATTCAATTAGCGAAGGGGGAAGAATTTCCTCTGATGCTCTTTCTTGGGTACTTCAATATAAAAGCACCTGGGAGGATACACTAGTTAACTCCATTATCCCCTTCCGGCAACTGGCATTGGGGGTAATGGAGTAATTTATGATCACTGTACTTGTTTGTGAGTCAAGGAGCCAGTACAGGTATACTTTTGTGTAAAACAGGTTTCTTTGTGAGAGTAAAGACATTCTTCCAGATAAAGAGAAGGGATAATTGGGTCAAATAGTTTTAAAAACTACTGATATAGGGTGTCTGCTGGATATGGTCAAAAATACATAGGTGGTAGCCAGTTAATATGATTATGCTCTCTGAACACTGGAACTGAGAAGACAGGCTTTGCTTGCAGTGCAGGGTACAATATGACACACCAAATGTTCTCCAAATGTAAAGAGGTGGATTTTGCCCTTTGTGAAGTTATACAAAATTTCAGAACAAATGCTTTAGTGTTGTGATTGGTAAATTTTATATGCTGTACAGTTCTCTACAGAGATTTTGCAGTTCAAGAGTTAAAGTTTGGTACAAAGTACAGTTTCCTTTGGAGAACTATTTTCTGTGAGAGAAACTTGTTTCTTTCCATAATTTAGCTTATTAAATTCCATTGTAATTTCGAGAATAGATTTTCCCTTTGTTTCTGGAAGATATAAGTAGATGATTACACTTGAAACAGCCAGGATCCCCATAAAAATCAGAAAGCAGAAGGGACCAAGATATTCCTGAAAACAGAGAGAAAGGAAAATTAAAACCTAAAAAAGGCACATAGTGTTGCATTCTTCAGTGTTATTTAAGGACAGCTCAATACAGGGCTGGATCTAGTTTATTAGATCCTTTTCTATTTCATATTGTGCAGTTAAGCCAGTGGGTATATAACATCTGGTCCTTTTGGTGACTCGGTCCATTGGCCAAATCAAGTTACTCTTACCACAATGAATGGGAAGATCATCCCAAGCAGAAAGAGGCCCATCCAGTTGATAAATCCCACAATTACAAAGGCAGATGGACGGTATGTTTGACTGAAGATTTCCACCATAACTGATATTGTGGCACCAGCTAGCAAAGAGGGAGAGAAAGAATGCATAATATGACAGTCACTGCTCATGTAAGGCCTCCAGCTGTGGGAAGAGCGAAGAGAAAGGTTTTCTCGTAGCCATGGATGGACTGGGCAAGGATAGATGCATTTCTGAGGGCAGCAAGAATAAGTAATCTTGGGCTCCTGCTGTTCATTCCTAAAATTGGGTGAGCAGCCTTATTGCATTCTCTTACTAGGAACTCATCATTCCAGAAACCATTATTGTGCCTGTGGCGGATTAAGGGACACACCAGCTCAGGTGTTGAGTGCCTAACAACAGAAAAGCAGATTGCTTAGAGCAGAGTTATAAGGTTCTTGGCCACAAACTCCATTTATTTATTTGTCAAATTTGTAGGGCAGCTGACTCCCAGTGATTAAGCTGCTCACAACCTTCAAAAGAAGGAAATTACAATAAAGGAGGGAAAAACAAAAATAAAAGATGGCAAGAACGATAGACTGGAAATGAAGCAAAGGATCCCACTCTTCCTTGTCAAAGACCTGGGTGAAGAGCCAGGTTCATGGCTCCTCTAAACAATAGCGGAGTGTGGGCCTTCTGGATCTCAAGAAGAGCCTCATTCCAGAGGGCCAGGATCACTACAGAGAAGGTGTGATTCTGTGATCCTGATAAATGTTTAATCAATAGAACCCGGAGTGTGCCAACAGATCAAAATAGCTGTACAGATACTGTGGGAGACAGACGGTCCCTCAAGTAACCAAGCCCTAAGCAGTGTGTGGCTTTAGAAGCAGTGAATTGCAAGCTGGTGATCAGTACAGTTTATGAAGCAGAGGGGTTACATGGGCATCTTGAAGCATGCTTGTCATTGCCAATGTATTCTGGACCAGTTGGAACTTCCAGAGGGGTCTTCAAGTGCAGCCCCATGACGCCTGCATTGCAGTAGTGACCAAAGTAAAAAATGGAATATCTCCAGATCTGGGTTGCCCCCCCCTCCCCCGAGCTGTTTGATCTTTGGTTGGAGACGGTTCTTCCCCATCCAAGCCCGTACAACAATCTGTCCAGGGTGGAGATACTCACAAGGTCCAATTCCATAGAAGATGACAAAGAGGAAGATGAAAATGACACTCAAGTAGTGCATCCAAAAGAAGCGATGCTAGAATGAAAAAAGGCTCCTTTAAATGTAACAGCAACCACTCTGATTCCTGACTTTTGCTAAGGCAATTGGAGATTTGAGGTGTCAAATTGGATTAAGGGGACATTTGGCCCTCCTGATCTAGAAGGGCTCCTGAAATATGCCCACAATGCATATTTTACCATCCACCCCATTTTCATTTTGCTATATCTCACCATTGCCAGAAGCAGACAGTTCTGCTTTTGCCAGAAAAAAACACTAAAATACCTCCCTTACTTGGAATGAAAGGGTTACTGTGAGTGCAGCCAGCACCAGCACCATGGCAGCATATCCTCCCCACAGTAGAGGCTTCCGCCCAAAATGCTCAATCAGAGAACTCTGAAATGCAGAAGGAAATAAAAAAAAATACATTTTGATGGGCTAATTGTGGGAATTCTAGCAAGTATTCTCCAAAATCTATTAACAGTATAATGGAGTTGGAATGGACCTTAGAGGTCTTCTAGACCAACCCCTGCTCAAGCAGGAGACATTAGACCATTTCAGACAAATTGGACAGTTGTCCAATCTCTTTAAAACATACATAATTGCAGCCACACAGATGATGCAAATCACTACATATCTGTCTCACAAAACCAATTGTCAGCAAAGAATAACCTACCATCTTTAACCTGATTTGAGAAAAAAGAAGACATGGTTCTGTCCATTTTTAATAAAGTCCTCCCTTCTTGCATGTCCTCTTGAACTTACACACAGAATGGATGAGAAGCACTCACAGATGCCAACACCCAGTGCAACATATGGAATAAGGGCTTCTTCAAACTGGGCTGTGCGAAAAACTTCAAATGAGTAGAAGTAGATCTAGAAAAGAACAAAAAACGGGAAGATAGGCAGTTTTTAGAAAGAAGGAAAAGGAGAGAAGGGAAAGGTTATTGGTTTGGGTTTTTTTTAGAAAAGGGGCCTTGGACCCAAGGTTATTAACTGGGTTAATAACACCTCATTTGAAGTAGGGGAGATTAATGTCCAAATCAGTCTGCACCAAATAAAACAATTTTTTCTTAAATGGTTCTATGATCTTGCCAGCCTGGGTTTTGTGATGGGCCGAGCCACAGGTTGTGTTACTCTCTGCCAACAGTGACAGAGGACAGTAGCAGTTGTGGGACTCCTTTGAGCAAAGACTCAACTGCATTGATGCCACACAGCTGCAGGGTGCTCATGACGGTTATCATCACATACAACTGCCAGCGCAGTGATTGGGCCTTCAGCACCTCTAGGACCCGGAGACTTTTTGTGCAAGACATGGCTGCCTTTTCCCTCTTGATGTCGTCTATCTCGGCTTGATGGTCCCCGTCACCCCAGAGCTGTTTGATGGCTGTGGAAAGAAGGACACTCATGATGGCTCCCTTGTGTCCCTTTGCCCACTTGGGTGACCCCAAGGCAAAATATATGAGATTGAAATATGGACAGTCATTCCATGATTCCATTATGGAGATGGGGCAAAGTTACGAGTTAATATTTATGTCTAGGATTGATAAGTTATTGCCAGCTGTTCTAAGTGTATACAAAATCAGAATACAATACTGTAAAAATTGTTACAATACTGTTAAAACAGTAAAGAGTATGAAACACACTTTTTCTTCATTGATTAGTTAATCTGATCCTAATCTGACCAAAAGGTGCAAAAAGCATTTGAGGCGATGTGCTTCTTTTGCCTCTGAACGGACCCATGCTACTGGGATCCATTGAGAACTTTCCTGGTAGAGACAGAATGTTATTGTTGGAGTAGTTCTTCTCTTGTGCCTGTTTCTCAAGAAAAGTAAGCCCAGCTAAATGTAACTGTATACTATTTAGGATAAGGAGCTTTAACCATCAGAGTAGCTTTCAAAACAGGGTGTTATCATATCGATCATATCGAGGGAGCCTGGCATACTGTAGAATTGCAAACTGACCATCAGAATTTGGAGTACCTGAATCCACTCATAAACCTAACCAAGGAAGCTTAGATAATCCCTGTTTTTCTCTCCATTTGATTTCCAGGTTTTACATTCCAAGTAACCGTAATAAGCAAGCTGATGCTTTGTCCTGGAAACCTGAATATAATTAAGCTGATCATGTTGCCCCCTTTCAAAGCATTGTTCTATTGGAAATGTTCGCAGCCATCAACGTATCCGATGAAGGATTTGCAAGAGCAGTGCACAAGAATCCTTATGCTTAAAACTGCATAACATCTGAATGGTATTTTATATTCTACCTTGTTTTCTAAATTTCCAGCAAGGTAATTGGATGGAACATTTGCCAATTGCCAAATACGCATACAATAGTATACATTCATATGTCTCTTTTTCCTACTAAGTATGATGTCCCTGGTTCTTATTTTCGCAAGCCCCTTCTTCAAATTCAGCAGTGGAGAATGTTTAAGAATTAGTGGTGATTTATCAAGTCTTGCAAGATCAACTTAAGATAGCTAAAGAGACTTACAAAGGATTTGCAGACAAGCATCATGAACCTGTTCTCAGTTTACAAACAGGCAATTAAGTTTGGATTTCTACTCAACATGCTGCCTCCTTGCAAAAAATTAGATCACAAATTTATTATTCCCTTTCCTATTGAAGCTGTAATTAATCTTGTGCAGCAAGTCAAGCTACCTGCCTCTATCAAGGTGTGTTTCATATTTCATTGTTCTTTTCTACTTTCATTCTTGCTTGGGCAAGTTCCTTTCATCCTTCATTCCTCTTCTGTCTCCCAAGTTGCTTCCATCCTGGACTCTCAATTGAATTGCACTCAAGAAGAAACTGGTAACCAAAGCAGCCATTGTAGCTGTGGTATTATCCAGTGTGCAAGTGCTAGATTTGGCACCAGCTACTTGTTCTTACTACTTCTATGGTTTCATTGCTTTTCAATACTTTCTTCCTTTATTGGTCATTTCATATATTTTGGCTACTCTTAGTTTACCCTTCACCATGGGGTACAATGAAGAGGGGGGGGTCAACCTATTCTCCAAAGCACCTTAAAGGCAGGACATGAAGTAACGGATGGAAATTTATCCAGCCTAGAACTTTCCTGACAATGAGAACAATTAGCAATTAACCAGCTTCCCTCCAGAAGTTGTGGGTGCTCTATCACTGGAGGTTTTTAAGAAGAGATTGGACAGCCATTTGTCCAGAACAGTATAGACTCCCTTGCTTATGCAGGGGGTTGGGCTAGAAGATCTCCAAAGTCCCTTCCAACTCTGTGTCTATCAAGGTCATTACATGGTTGATGGTTGATTTGCCAAGCTTTTGATCTAGTGCTTCTAGTTCACTTTGTGTCGGGTATATAATTACTGCAAAGGATTGGAGAAGTGGTCTAATTCAAGTGTTGATGGTTTAAATAGTATTTCCACCATTAAGCATGGATTTCAGGACTCCTTTATGCTTTCTGGTTATACTATATTGACCTCCAAGTGTCTAATGCTATTTGATTATTGGAGAGACCCAGATGTTTATAAGCATCCTCTGTGATGAAACTTAATTTGTTTTCAACTGGCATTTTAATTCCATCACTTTTTAACTAATTTTCAGTTCAGGAGCATGGCATGGCAATGGAAAAACATAATTCTCTCAGGTTTCCTTGGTGGCTGCTCTCCCAGTTGATGTTCCCTTCCCATCTTTGTAAGATCAGATCCTGCCCCCTCCCCTCTCCTCAGCTGCATTAATGGTCCTGCTTGCCTCTGAGGCAGAGGACTGCTGGACCTGACAAGCTTCCAAGTGTAAGAGCTCTGTTCCCCTTTGGGCTGAGAAGCAGGATCCTCCTACCTTTCAGGAAAGCCTCTTCATTGCCTTTCTGTATCAGAAGGTACGATGGGGAGTCAGGAAAGCATGGGAGTGTCACCAATTGGATTGCGGCTGTGAGCCCACTAAAAGCCAACAACAGGGGCCACAAGGACTCTGAGCCCAAAATTTCCCTGCACAAAAAGGAAGAACATAATCTGTCCTGCACCAAGCAAGAGAAGAGATAAAAATCCACCAGACTTCATTTGCTCACTACAGTATTCACCAGACTTTGCAAGTGTCTGCAGAGTCAAGGACACTCAGCAGGGACAATGGAGTCCCCCTGCGGATTTTACTTTGCTAGTCATTGATGACTACAAGGGATGGATCTCATCTCCGTTTCAAGGCCATTGAGCCAGCACTGTGCGAAGACGTTTCCACAGTCATGTGGCTAGCATGATGTCATGGAGCACTGTTCGCTTCCCACCCAAGTGGTACTTCTTTATCTACTCATCCTATCACGTGGAGCTTGGGTCTTGAACCTGGGCTGCGGGTTTTCCAGCTGACAAGCCCAGTGTCTTTACCACTGAGCCAATGCGCCACCCACCATGGATAAGATGGGGAGAAATTGTGCAATCTTCTTCCCTCCTTCACCAAGCAAAGATGGAAGAAAATCTCTCCTCTAAGGACTGAATGGCATTTAAAATTTAAACTTAAACCAAAATAGGTAATCCAGATTTGTTTAAATAGCAGATAACCTTTCTAATTATCAGCCAACGTGAAGGTAATATTTTTATTGTGCTATTTTAAAAGATGGGAATATGATTTGAGGTTTTCCTTTCCACTGGAAAGTTACTCTTATTGTAAGCAATACAAGACCACACTGTCTGGTCTATTTGAAATTCTGTGGAATGAAATTGCATCCAAGGTGGGAAACCTGAGATTCTACAACATGTTCCTGAGTTTACCATAACATATTCAAAATATTTGTGCCTCATTTGTATTTGTATTATTTATTTTTAGAAAAAAAAAGAGATGGCTGATCAGATTTCTATTGCACAGCAATTATCAAGATAATATTCGTATAATATTTTCACTTCTTCAGGTTCAAAGCCAAATTCTTCAGTTTCAACTGAAATGAAAAATTGTGAAATTAAAGCTTAAATTAAGTGTTCACTTAATTTAAATCTGGTGATTTAAATGGCTTTCACGGAGTGTATTTTGGAAAGGGACTTACCCAAGACCAATGACTTGTCCTGCAACTTTGCCTAATGTCAGAAAAACAGCAACCGTGGCATTTGTAAATCCCCGCAACTTCTTTGGCGAAATCTCTCCCACATATTGAGGATGTATATTGAAAGAAAACCCTTCAGAAAGGAAAAGGGTTGTAAAGAAGAGTAGTGAAGAATTGCCCACCATGTCATCTAAGAGATCATGTCATTAAAACCATCTAACATTGCTGAGAGGCATTACTGAGTTATGGGTAGTTGAGTGAGAAGGATTACAACGACACCAGGCAAATCAGAAGGGGAGAAAGAGAGAAGGAGAGGCCTGTGCCAAGGAGGGCTCTGAGTTAACCACTCTTGAATCAGTCTCTCCTCTAGAATATTTGATCACAGCAGAACTTTCCCTGTGCTGAGTCAATGGACTTGCTCACATTTATAAGACAGCTACCAATGCCAATCCCATATAGCTACCAATGCCAATCCCGTATAGGAGGCGTCCAAGGAGGATCATCTCAAAAGACTTGGCCTTCTTGCTGAAACCCATGAATAAGGCAGCAGTCAGCATGATCAGGTTGGTGAACATCTGGCACTTCTTTCTGCAACAGAAGGGGAAGTGTCAGGGACAGGCATTTCCAGGGGTTTTTCAGCAAAGAGCAACTCTATAAGCAGCACACATTGAATTGTTTCTTGTTTCTATTGGAGACTTAGAATTTTCAAAGCAATACACCAGGACAGCACATTGTATCCATGCAAGGGGATGCACTTGCCTTAAGTACAGCTGACTCCTGCATTCCCAAATAAAGGAGAATGCTAAGCACTAGCAAAGGAAAAATGGCTATTCAAGTTCAGTTTTGATTTTATTTTCAGGAATGATAAAAACCAAGTCAGTCTTTCCCTGGGAAATTGTGATGGAAGGACAAGATCAAAGCATAATGATGTCCCTGTATACAGGCAGTCTTCGATTAATGATAGTAATTGGGACTGTATTTTCCATCACAAAGTGATGTCCCAGCACTCCTGTTACCATCATTAAGTGAGAATCAAGAGTCATTAAGCAAGGATCTCCTCACAACTTCTTGCTGGCTTGCAACAAGCAAGGTTGAAGAAGCTGGCAGGAAGATGCAGATCAGGTGGAGAGGTAAGAGGCTGCTGCGAAGTGTGAGAGGGAGTGAAGGCTAACAAGGTGTAATTTCAGTGCATTGAGACTTGGATAGCTGCTACAAGGTACAGGAGGTGTGAGGGGCAATGTGAGTGCTGCAGGGGCTGTGAGTGTCTGCTGGGGGGGGGGAAACGGGACTTGAGTGACTTGTGAACTTTCCTGCTGGCTTCCCCATTGACTTTGCTTGAGGCAAGCCAGCAGCGAAGCTTGCAAATGGTGCTCATGTGATTGCTGGCAGCTGTAACTGTTCTATGTATGAGCCAGTTGCCAAGCACCCTGTTGGGGAAGCTGGAATCTTGAGGACCACTTGTAAGTAGCACTTATGCAGCAGCATCGTAACTTGGATTGCTGAACAAGTGGTTGTTAATCAACAACTACATATAAGGAGGATTCAGAGGCAGGGAGTCCTCCATTTAAAACAACAATTAAGCCTCATATCTCCATTAGTGAGGGACTCACTAATTGAGTTATGACTCATTTTACAACCTTTTTTGCCATAGTTATTAGGTGAATCACTGCAGTTGTTAAGCAAATCATGCATCATTAAGCAAACCTGGCTTTCCCCATTGACTTTGCTTGTTGGAAGCCAGCTGGACGGTCACAATGGTGGTCACGTGATCCCGGGGACATACAGTTGTCAAAATTACATGCCAATTGCTGAAATTTTGATCCTGTGACCATGGGAACACTGCAAGTTGTAAGTGTGAAAACCAGTTATGTGTCACTTTTTTCAGGGCTGTTGTAACTTTGAATAGTCACTAAATTAGTTGTAAGTCGAGGGCTATAATCTCAGGTAGGCTTATAGAAGGACAAGAAGGAAAATCGAGAGATTGAAGGCACTGGAAATATTTAACCTCAAGGAAGGAATCTTGGAGGGCAGCATTGTGGCCACCATCTTGATTTTTAGTTTGTCTGTACTGTGTGGACACCCTGAAGGGCTACCCGCCAAAGGGCTACAATCAATGTACAGTTTGAAACATTTTGAACATTTGGTACTTGAAGATAACAAGGGCCATACTATAGACAGATCTAACTAGTGAAGAAGTTACTTTCTATATTTTGTGGTGAGGTATCCACAACAGACACTCCCTACGAGACCTCCAATCCCGTAACTGGATACTATGAAGGACCACAACAAGATAACATTCTCTTGAGGCAGTGGTGAGCCATGTCGTTCCAGCCAGGTCTCATTAATGAATGTTTTAATATGCTGTGGATAAAGAAAATGCATTCATTTTACAGTTAATGAGTTTCTTCACTTTTTCCCATGAGTTTCAGCCACCCCAGCACAATGCCCCAGCCAGCGCACCGCTCTGGGCACCACAGGTCCTGGAACTCCAGGATGGTGAACCTTCTCTGCCCCTGGCTAAAGCACCAACGTTTGGACTGAAGGAAAAGCCCATGGAAAGGAAGGGGCACTATCACTTACCAGGGAGGGATAGTTTATTACAGAAATGTGAAACCCATAAGGAAAGCTGCCCCCGATTCCCAGCACAAGGATCATTTGGAATAGTCCCCGGTATTGAATCTAGAAAGAGAAAAGATGTTAAGGTTTCTAGCATTGGGCATCAGTTTCCTACCAAAGTTTTATCCTCAAGGTTTTATCCTCACCCCCTCCCTCTCACACCCGTGCACAGAACCTGAGGGACGGGGAAGGACATCCATAAGGCTGGATTGCAGCTTAGAATAATGTGCAGCTTCCCTGACTGACTCTTCCTTTAGGGGGTCCCCAGGGCAAGGTGCCAAGTTCACCTCCCCATCTCACTCAGGCTGAACCTCCCGACAACCTCTGTCCAGCTGGAGATTTTGCAGCCCTTCTGCCAATGAACAAAGAGGGACAAAGAGAAAAGTATTTTGGGATCTTCCTGCTGAGAGCTCAGAAATACAGAACTGAACCTCCCTGTGCCAATCCTGAAATATAATGGGCAGCTGCAGACATGGTAGGAGGAGAGCAGGGGTGGGCTGCTGGGGCTTCATGGGGGTTCGGGTGGACCTTTAGCAAAGATTCTGTGGGGTTCGCTGAACCCCCAAATCCCACTCCTGGCTGGCCCTGCCCACACCACCCCTCCCGCACTGCCCCTCCCCTCCCATGCAGCCTGTAGTGGGTGTGCATGGAGGCTCGGGGAGGGCAAAAAATGGGCCTCCCGGAAGTTCGGGAAGGCTGGAAATGGGCCCGTTTCCAGCCTCCAGAGATCCTCCGAAGCCCGGGGAGGCTGTTTTTGCCCTCCCGGAGGCTCGAGGAAAGCCTCTGGACCCCAGGGAAGGCAAAAATGCCCCCCCCACTGTGGTGCAGGAGGCTAACTAGGCCACACCCACTCAGCAACCGGGCAGTGAATCCACTGTTGAAGTTTTTGAATCCCACCCCTGGAGAAGAGTAACGTTACTCTATGGTACACAGACATCCCAAGGAAATAGGAAACATCTTTTCAGACTAATTGATGAAAAGGCATAGCCTTTTGTGAGTTAGTTTACTTCAACAGAGCTCATAAAACTTATGCCCTTTTAAGCAGTAGTCTGAGAGGATGAGATCAGACTCTTTGATTAATAAGTAGCTAGGTAACACTAATTGTGCACATAAGGGTTTTAATGGAAACTCTACATTAAACTAATAAAGTTTAAATATGAAAAGGGAGTTTATGAAGAAAAGAAAATACACTAAAGCAAGGGTACAGACACACTGAATTTCTTAACAAAACTAGTTATTTATTGTCTACTTGGGTATGCTTCTGGGTTCCAGCAGAGGTTCAGAGTTGGTGAGACTATCTGTACCCACTCTGGAATTTCCTTGTATCTTGGGCTTCAAATGGGACTTTGAAGGAGGAGCTGGATTTCGGCGTCCTATTCTGGAACCCACCAGCATAGTTCCTTCCCCCACCCCCTTCCCTCCCTGCTGATGGCTTC
>JANHFL010000517.1:11904-22276 GCA_032468155.1 Oxyrhabdium leporinum
TCTCGAGATACTCCAGACGCTCCCATCCCGAGAAAACAAGGTCTTTGTCTGTTTCCTTTAACTGAGATCGCCACATGCTACACTCTATCCTACACTCTAGGATATCATTTGCCTGTCTTATCTGTCCGTCCTGTTCTTATTTTTATCAAAGCTCAAGCAAGAAAGGGGACAGGTGCCTATATGGCCCTGTGCACAGGTAACAGGTACTGCCAACACTTGGACAACTGTTGAAGGAAGGACAGGTTCTCGGTCAATTGCGGGAGTATGGCTAGGGCGCTCTTCCTGCCCACATGCCTTGATTACAGAATAGCCAGTCAAATCATTTTAATGAGTTCTGACTGCTGCTGTGAGCAGCCAGTAACTATGGTAACTTCTTTCCAAAGTAACACGCTCTGTGTGTGTGTGTGTGTGTGTGTGCGTGTGTGTTACAGGACTTTTGTTTGAGGATGGGGAGGTGATCGGAGGAGAGCAGGGAAGATGGCAGTTCCTTTGGGAATTCCAGGTTCATTTGCATCAAGGATCTGGAGGAAGAAACAGCACAGAGAGGCTCCAGAGACCCACAATCTCTCTTTAATGAAATGATCTGTGCCCCAGTGTTTCCGACTCTGTGTTCCAATTTGCCACTCGTTGGACTCAAATGCCCATCTGGGAACATCAAATCACTCTGGTGTTCTGTCAGTCCCGGGCTTAAGTCAACATAGGGTTGGTGAGGCTCACAGGTGTCTTTTCAGTGGGATAGTGGTGTGTAATTCATCATTTGCTAAGACTAGCATTTAGATGTAGACCCTCAGGTGGGAGCACTACTGCTTAGCATCCCTAAAAGCTAAGGAGATAATTAGGTGGAGACCGAGGGAGGAGTCAAATGTGTCATCAGTTTGGAGTCCCTTCGCTCCCACAAGAGATCCAAGTCACTTGAATTCCATTGACTCTTATCTACCACCAATTTGCATTTGACCATTATTAGTTCAGATTCTTGTAGAGAGCATTAGTGTGCAATAAATCTATATTCTTTTGTAAGCAGTGTGGTGGCCTAGAGTTGAAGATGCTCGCCTCCCACTCGGAAGGTTGAGAGTTCAGTCCTCGGTGGCAACAGAATCTATAAGGGAGTAAAGAGAAAATATTTGCTGTGTAGATGTCAAGAAAGCATCTGGCCAGTAAATGCTTAGCCCCATTCAGTTGCACTGACCCCCCCCCCCACTATCCCCTGAATAAAGGGATCACAGGGTGGTAAAAAGGAAATATATATATATATATATTCTTGTACTGCCTGGACTCCTGATTTCCGGCACTTGTCACTTCTTTTTGTTCTCTAACTTGATCTTGCCCAAAGGAATAATCCTGATAATCATGGATCCTCTCACTACTTAGGGCTAGTCCTCGACTTATAACTGTACTTTAGCATGATCATAAACCACTGTGGTCATTAAGCAGGTCACTGCATGATTCCACCTGGTTTGTGACTTTTTTATAGCAGTTGTTAAGCAAACATGGTTGTTTTTAAGCAAAAACTGTGGTTTATACCCAATGGGTGTTTTTTGCTGGAAACCAAGAAGTAAGTATGAGTTGACTGTCAGGTACCCCAAATGCAGTTGTGTAACCATAAGAAGCTATGGGGAGATCTGTCATAATTTCAAATAGTTGCTATGTTACAGGTAGTCTTGACTTACAACCATTCTACCGACCATCTGAAATTACGATGGCACTGAAAAAAAATGAGTTATGTCTGTTTTTCACCCTTACAACTATTGCAGCCTCCCTGTGGTCACATGATCAAAATTCAGACGCTTGGCAACTGGCATGTATTTTTGAGGGTTGCAGGATCCCGAGATGACGTGATCACTTTTTGCAACAGTCTGAAAGGCAGAAGTAATGGGGAAGCGAGATTCACTTAACAACCATATTGCTAATTTAAGAACACTACAGTAATTCACTTAACTGTGGTGAGAAAGTGCATAAAATAAGGCAAAAACTCACATGACAACTGTCTTGCTTAGCAATTTATTTATTTATTTTGTCCTGTTGATGTAGTGTATGTTGGAGATGGTGACCCTGCGAGATCTGCATGCAGTGAAATTTCATTTTAATGTATGCCGATTAGTGTACATTCAAAGTGACAGTGTTTTAATTTCTGAGTATTCTAAGCTCTAAGTTCTCATTTAGGGCTCAGTTGTGCTGTAAGTTGAAGACTAATTGTACCTGCATTCTTCAATAACACGGGTGTCAAGCTCGCCGTCTCACGTTGCCATCACATGACGTTTCATGATGGTTTTCCCATTCATGGAGCTGGGGTGGGTGTGGCCTGTGGTGTGTGACGCATCTGGCCCGCAGGCCGCAAGTTTGTTCTACAAGTTTACCTAGCAAGAAGCAGAATGGGGGCCAAATAGAACATTCCACCAGGACTAAAAGTGGAGGAAACCCGAAAAGATGGTTTGTGCATTTATTTATTTGTTAAATAAATAAATGGTGGCTGCCCACCTCATCGGCTCCGACTCTGGGCATATCAAGAATGGCAGGGTGTGAAGCTGATATAAACGGATACAAATGGGGGGGGGGAATGACTCTTTTTATGTTCTACAATTTTAAAGAATGGAAGAACTGCCCTTCCCTGTAGCTTGCACCCAGGGACTGCTCCCCTGCCGCCACCTTAGCAGGGATATGGTACGGATTGCTTTATTTCACAAAGTGCTCCAAAATTGTTGTTGTGTTTGCCGTCACAGATCCAGCAAGATAAGGTCACTGTAATTTTGTTACAATGAAGAAGCTGAGATTGAGAGAAAGTGGCAGTGATGAATTCCATCTACCTCCGCTAACTGAGATTGAAAGTGGCAATCTAATAGAATATGTTAGCATTCCAGCACCGAAATGGTCTTTGGAATAGTCAGAAGAAATGTATTCTCCATCAGACTAATGATAAAGAGTGGGAGAATCTAGAATGATTTTGAGGTTGATGATAGCGATCAAATCAGCCTCCCCTCTTCTATTGCTCTCTATATGTGTCGACAGCAGCTCCTATAGGCCTTCAGCCTATCCCAATGTTGAGTCTTTCATCTATGTTGACTAGGAATTAGTATCTAAGATGGCTAGGTTTTGTGGTCTAACCCATGTGGAGGATATCAAGGGTACTGTGTTTGGTAGAGAACTGTATTGAGAATGAAGTGTCAAATAATCCTTTTGAAATATTGAGAACATTAGGATCACTCCAATACTTTGACCAGCTAGTTAATCTTATGCCAACAATCACTTCTTAAAAACATTATTCTTGTTTAAAATGGAGCAAGTTAAACCTGAATTGTGTCTATTTACTGCATTTTAACATGTTGTAAGGGGTGGAGAATGATGCCTCTTATTTACTTAACAAAATTTTCTGAGTGCACTCAGAATGAGCTTATCATTCTTTAGCTGTTTTCTCAGGAAAGTACCATGGTCCTTGCAGTGAAGGAATATAATAAAGGCTCACTGATTCCTCTTATTTTGAACTTGGCAAATAATCGTGTGTTTTGCTAAGGATAGAAGTACTGTAGGCTTCATATAGACAGCTGGGCTGTTTATTCCAAATCTTATAGGATGTAGGATGTTGCCAAAGGAGCTTAAACAATAATCTGCTTGCTCATCCTTCTGGAAAGTCCATGGCGGAACCTAAGAATGCATCTGTTCTAAATGGGGCTTAATTTGCACATCCACAAACTATTTCCAACCACTAAAGAGAGGAGATACCTTCAAATTTCTCCTGATTTACATCTGCAACTTTCTCTCATTGGCCTTGCAAGATGGGTCACAGTGTAGAAGCATTTGAAGGACCACAGATTCATTCCTGTGATCTAAGAGATAAGTTGGCATCATCTCCAACTCTTAGTTTTCTCTTAGATTTCTAAGAAACTCTTTTTTGCCTGAAAGGAAAAAAAAAAGTTCTTGATGTCTAATATTATTTGATGTTATCAACACTGCAATTTACCCAGACAAATTATCACTATGCCAAATTGCATAAGCAATTACATTTATTTTTAGAAAATCATTGCTGGGTAGCCTATATTATATCATCAGTTGCATTTGATTGGGTTGATATGGTCCCACAGCAGATTTGGGAAATCTATGGCACTTTGAATATTGTCGTCCTCCAGTTGTGATCAATCACCATTAATCAATAATCAAAATAGGAAATGTAATCTGGCAATGTCTTAGAAACTTCAGCTTGCTCTTTTCATTTTTTTGTTCTTTCATATGATCACTGGCAAATTATATGTGAAATTACTGATCTAGTGAATAATTCATATATAAGTTGGTTCTGGCTCGGAAGAGCTGTGGGTTTCTTGCTTTTGAAGAAGTACATGAGCTCAGTCTTAGCTATCAGTCAACATATCCATATCTGCAAACGTGCAGTTCACCATTAAAAAAAGAAGAAGTATATTAGGAAAAAATATATACAAAAATGCCTCCATTCATTCTAGTTGAAGCAGCATGAAAGCCTGTGAAATAAATAAACCTATGTTCCCTTCTATCGGAATAAATAAATCTACAATTAAAATCTTCTCTGAAAGTCTGTTGAAAACTACACTATATTGGGGGATATAATTGGCAAAAACCTTTCTGCAGTGGGCAAAACATCCAACCCCCTCCCCACACAAAAAAAACACCTCCTCTGTATGTTGGAAGACGTCTGCTCCAGTATTGACCCATTTTAGTGGAAACTTTAAAAATAAACTACTGAGGTGTGATGAACCGAGTTTGACAGATACATAAAAATGGGAAACAGAATTCCTGCAACTGACAGATTTCTCCTCCTAACTCAGGCATCCTCTTATGGGTCTTTTAGTCTCAGAAACCCGATGCTTCAGCTGTCTGGATTTTCTGCTTAGTGCTTCCTTTGCTTTTGAAGAGATGGAATGAGTGGAACGATTTGCATTTTTTTATTTTTGCGTGTCTCCTGTCCTTTTTCCCTGAGATGTTTCATCTTGGACAAAACAAACTGCTCTCTTTGTTCTGGAGAAGGGGGAACCTCAGTTCATCTGATATTCTGGTGCTAATTGAGAGCCTTCACAGCTGTTTCAAGGATGAAGAGCTAGACAAAGGGGAGGAGAGGAAGACGTGCCTGTGTGTGTGTTTCAAAAGGCACAGTGGCAACACTGCAATAATAACAATAACAATAACAATAACAACAAGCACCAATGGAACAAATGTTTTGAAGGACATGAAACTGCTTCCAGTGAGTAACAAGAAACACAACACCATTGGCAAGAACATGTATGTGTGTGAGAGAGACAGAGAAAGTGAGGAGTGACCCTTTTCTTAATTCACTTCCGTTGGTAAACATTCAGTATTTTCATTGTTACAATGGCTGAAAGGCATTCTGATCCTCTTACAAGTCTAGGGAACTTGTGATCTTCCAGATTAGGAATGGGGGATATTTTTATTTCAAAATTTTGAACCGATACACAAATGGCCAAGTTGTCATTTGAAATTTGTACTTCCATTTACCAATCTTTTAATCATTTACCTTTTAGGGCATTGTCTGTACAAAATTGCCTTGCATGACATGGCAAATGGACTTACCAAACTGTCTACACTAAGTAAAACTGCAAGCATGTTGGGTGAAATTGCATCAGAACACAATACAAAGCTCAATGAAATATTTGAACCCAAAATATAAAGAATAAAAATTAGTGAACTGCACCTGGTTTCTTTACAGAAAAGAAATCCTTACAAAAATGAGAAACAGGAAAACAATTACAGATAGTCCTCGATTTATGGCCACCACTGAGCCAAAATTTCTGTTACTAAGTGAGACCGTTGTTTAGTGAGTTTTGCTCCATTTTAGGACCTTTCTTGCCACAGTTGTTAAGTGAATTACTGCAGTTGTTCAGTTAGTAACATTGTTGTTAAATGAATCTAGCTTCCCCACTGGTTTTGCTTGTTAGAAGATCGCAAAATGTGATCACATGCCTCCAGGACACTGCAACTGAAAATAAATATGAACTAGTTGCCAAACATCCAAATTCTGATCACTTGACATGGGGATGCTGCAATGGTCATAAGTGTGAAAAATGATCATAAGTCTTTTTTTTTAATGCCATTGTAACTTCAAATGGTCATTAAACAAATTGTGATCAGTTGAAGACTACCTGTGACCTACAAGTTCTAGCCAAGAAGGCTCTTGATCTTCTTGGAGTAAGGAGCTGTGGTGGCGTAGTGGTTAGAGTGCAGTGTTGCAGGCTACTTCTGCTGACTGCCCATTGCCTGCAATTTGGCAGTTCAGACCTCACCAGGCTCCCGGTTGACTCAGCCTTCCATCCTTCCGAGGTGGGTAAAATGAGGACCCAGATAGTTGGGAGCAACATGCTGATTCTGTAAACTGCTTAGAGAGGGCTGTAAAGCACTGTGAAGCGGTGCATAACTCTAAGTGCTATTGCTATTGCTAAATGAAGTTCTAGAATTACATGAAGTCCCTCCAAAGACTATCAAACAATAACTCACTGGAAAGCAATACAAAGTGATCTTCTTCGCACCCTCTATTTGTCTTCTTCTTTTCAGCAACTTTTATCCCTCCAATTCCATCAGGCCACAGCTACAAAAAGAGAACTCAAAATGCCAGCTGATGGAAATGCAATTTGTTTTGATATTCCCAGAATATCTTTGTGACCTTTTGCATTTTTTTTGCAGTGAGTTATGATCACAATTATTTAATGCACATTAACCCAAACATGGGGATTGCGTAGACAAAGGGGAAAAGAGGGAGAGAGAAAAGAAGGGGATACTTCTTTGGCTGGGCAAATTTGTGTGACCCAGAAAAGGAGGAGTCTGAGTGGAGCAAGAAAGAGGCAATAATGCAAAGCAAGCAAAGCCTTTGATTACACATGGGAAGGATAAGAATTTTCTGGCTGTTTTTCCTGGGTTTGGAGACTCCATTCTGGATGTGCTCGTTTTGAAAACTATTGATTTTATTTTAGGATATAATCTGCTATTTATATTTGATATATCAGGAATCTATGCCAACTATTTCTGATAATTACACTAGAAGGATATTCTGTTGGAGGTGTGAATCCAATGCACTGATTTTTTAGCTGGTCATACTAACCAAAAGGGACAGTAGTGGGTAGATACATTCAACTGCAGATAATCCATGTACCTCAGAATAGAACTGTTGTGTTCTTGATGTTCTCTGATTTTGGTGGTTTTCCCCCAGACATTTCACTACCAGGCTAGTTAACATCATCAGTGCAGGGGAAAGTGTTGTTTTATGGTTGCTTATATAGAGTCAGTCTTGGTAATGGTGATGGCAAATTCTAATATGGGGCAAGAGGACAGGATATATGTTTTTCTTCCTAGAATTTTCTTGCAAGTGCAGGGTTCACATTCATTCATTCATTCATTTTGATCATTTTGTTCATCTTTTAATAAGTAGGATAGAAAAATGAAAGAAAGAATGTGGAAGAAAATAAGCTTGATGGCTGCAATCATCCTAAGCAGAGCATAATGCCAATGTCAGATAGGAAGTCTCCAAACTAATTTCTTGCATTTCTGCTTGCAATTGAAGATCTCCTTCATGGTCTTTTAAATGTTTGTTTCAAGTACACCCACAATTATTGGAATTGGAATCTTTGTTCCTGTTTTTACCCATCCTTCCTTTCCACAGGGAGCAATTGGTACAGGTTTATAGCTTTTCCCCACACATTCTTGGAGAGAAATATCAGTGCTCCTCTCAATCTGCAAGATGCTAGGCACAAGAAAAGTCAGGTTCTAACTTTAGGCAAGAAAAACCAAATGCACAGGTATAGAATAGGTGGTACCTGGCTCAATTGCAGGAATTTCAAGAGGGATCTTAGAGTCCTAGTAAGCAATTGCTTAAATGTGACCAGCAGTGTGCTGCAGCTTACAAAAAAGCCAATGCAGTCCTAGGGATAGAATCAAGATCATGTGAGGTGTTAGTGCCTCTTTATAATCCCTTGGTAAGACCACAAATGGAATATTGCATCTAATTTTGGTCGCTACAATATAAAAAAGATGTTGAGAGTCTACAAAGAGTGCAGAGAAGAACAATAAAGATGATTAGGGGACTGGAGACTAAAACATGAAGAACAGTTGCAGAAATTAGGTATGTCTAGTTTAATGAAAAGAAGGACTAGGGGAGACATGATAGCAGTCTTCTAATATCTAAGGGGCTGCACAAAGAAGAGGGGGTCAACCTATTCTCCAAAGCACTTGAAGGGCGATGGATGGAAACTAATCAAGGAGAGAACCAACCTAGAACTAAGAAGGAATTTCCTGACAGAATGATTAATCAGCTTCTTCAGATATTGTCAGACACCCTATGGAACCTCCTGGATTGAAAGTAGAATGTAAGGACTTTCAAAAGCTTTGGTGCAATCCACAGAGATCTTCCAAAGTTGTTACCTTATCTAAATGCAATATTAACCAAAAGGTCTGGAAAACACTGTGGGCTTGTAACTGAAGGCATGCATTTAACTGCAGCTAAATTGCTTATTCATTTTGAAAGACAGGACCTGCCCTGCACAATGTAACTTGAAAGTACTGTTGCATCATCTTTTTAATGAGCCAACAGATTCTTTATCCTGAGAGAGTATCCTTTACCCTCCTGTGTATCAATTTACCTGCAAGTAAGCAGAACAGGTATTGGCATGCCTAGAGGTTTGCAAATTACCCATGTGCGTTTAGTCAAGATTTGCAGCTAATACTTTTGCCTCTCATTTGCAAGGCAAAAGAAAAGTCTTATGAGGTACCAAGGGGATAATCAGTCATCAATATCCATAAATTTTAGCATTCCCACAACCATCTGAGCTGGGGCTAAAGTCAGTGTTACTAGATTTTGGTAAACTAGTCACGTGTGTGTCCTACACATACTTTGTGAGTTTGGCATTGACTTGTTTTCTTTGTTTTGATGACAATGGCGTGCTTTCCAACCCTACCAAATAGCGGTTTAATTAAATGAATATCTACATTAAATGAATCATATGCAATTTATATTCCCCATCTCTCTCCACATTATCATATGTGCTGGCAAAAAAACCCTCACACTACTTTGGTATAAGCATATGCATAAATGTAATCAGTCTCTTTTTGTGCAGTGCTGTAGAGGATGCTCAATTTGCTTCTGTAAATCAGGAAAGTTTTTCAAGATGGCATCATAACCCAACCCTGCTTACAGTCATATCAACATCCTCTTTAAAGGGATTCAATCAATTGCATGTAACTTGAATAATATTCTAAGCAAAATGCACTCCAGGCAGTCCCAATATACTGTCAGAAGGGATTTTTTCTTTGGGTACTCTTGCATTGCCTTATTAATGAGGATCGTAATAAGATAATCAATATAGAAAGAGGAAGGACACAAAAACTATTGTCCCCCATTTCTTTACCCAACCTAGGTAACATCATCAATGCTAGTGATGGTGTTACCTGGTTTGGGTAATGAAACACCTGCAAGAAGACAGTCAAGCTCATATTCTCCTTTATTAATATCATTCCCCATCCAGAGCTACTTTTGTGAAATGTGCCGCTATTTAACTAATTGATTAAGAAAAGAAAAGCTATGAAAAGTAGTGCATGTGCAAAGCTCTGGTTGCTGCCCTTGCCCAGGAAAGTAGATCAATGACAAATTCTTAAAGAAAATATAGGAAAGCAGTCCCATCTTTAAAAAAACCAATCTATTGATAAATCAGGAAATGTTGAGAGCATTGTAAGTGCTCATAGAGGTCTTTGTGTCCTCACCACTCACAGACAGCTTCTGTCTTCTGTGGAAGTCTTGGGTCAAAGTATCAAGGAATCTGAAGTTGGGCTTGCATTAACTCCTTCTCACTTGTTCCATCTACTGCCCTAACATCACTTCCTCCTTTTAGATATTGGCCACACCTAGTCATATTCCACTGAGATTGGTCCACCCCACCTGTGCCAGCAGAGGAAGCAGGCTGAAGGTCCCATCAGCCAGGATATTTTACCTGGTGGGATCCAGGAAAAGAGCCTTCTGTGCCTTTGCTCCTGCTCTTTGAAACATCTTGCCCTTCAGAGTGAAGTTGGCTCCCATCCTTCTGATCTTTGCAAAAGCTTGAAGACCTGGCTCTGCCAATTGTCTCCAATGAGGGAATGTCATGCTGGAGGTGGTTGGCAGATTAATAACAGATCTCACCTCCCCCCTTGCTTGTCCTGTTCCCTCCCTCCCCATCGTTTAGCTATAGCTGATAATTTGTATTTTATAATATTCTATTCTTATCTTACATGTGCTTAACTCTTGTTAACATTGTAAGCCACTCAGAGTCATCTTATGGTGAAATGGGCAGCAAACAAATTTGATAGATAGATGATAGATAGATAGATAGATAGATAGATAGATAGATAGATAGATAGATAGATAGATAGATAGATA
>JANHFL010000517.1:66425-88202 GCA_032468155.1 Oxyrhabdium leporinum
TCTATCTATCTATCTATCTATCTATCTATCTATCTATCTATCTATCTATCTATCTATCTATCTATCTATAAATTTATATATATATATAAAAATAAAAAGCATTCCTGAAATGAGTGCATACAATTCATTCCTCCTATATGTATTTAAAAAGCTCATGCAAAGAGCCACTGTGATTTTGAGCCTGGATGTCCAACTTCTCCAGAGTCTTGAAGCTAAACAACGCCCAAAGGACAGCTCAGGACCCAACAATCCTGGGGTCTACAACAGCAGAGAACGTGGAATAATAGGGTTGGAAGGGACCTTGGAGGTCTTCTAGTCCAACCCTCGGCTCAACAGGAGATTCTAAGCATAAATTCTGCTTAGACCCTAGCAGCGAGCCAGTTCAACCAGCAGACTTTTTCCTGTGAAGTCTGCTGAGAAATCAAAACCTCCTTCTCCCCATTGTGATTCCCTGAAAAGGACACTTGGAATCCCACACCTACGCAAGCAAAGTTGATCCGCTCAGAGCACGTTAACTAGTTCACTCTTTAACTAGTCTAGGGCCAGACCTGTTCTGAAGTAGCTCAGTGGGCTCGTTGCAATCAACGTCTACGTCCTTCCTTTAACTAGTGCCCAGTCCTAACTCAGCCACTGAAGCCCGCACCCTCGGCTGCTAAAATGCAAAGGCGGCTTGCAAAATGAGGCTAACTGTAAGACAGTTTGTGGTGTTGCCCTAACCACAGAAATTGCATGGAATTATGTCCCCTTGGCTGTTTCTCCATAGAAGCCAGCTCCATCATCGGACCCTTGTCAGAAGGTTACTTATGAGTGGCCTTTCTCCCCCCCACCCGTGACACTTTTTGAGGATTTTTTGAGGACCTACAGTTTCCTTCTGAGTCCTCTCCAGGTGTACCGGTGGTTCCTACCTACCCCTTTTCCCTAGACGGCGTCTGGGCCTCAATGGGACTTTAACAATTCAGCACACCTGGAGGGAATGCCTTCTAGCAGGGATTTTTCAAAACCGGGCAGTTTGAACTCCCAGAATTCCCCAGCCGAAGGCCAGGTCTGAAAAACTCTGTGTTTGAGGCCAGGCTCCTATGGCTAAAGCAGGGGTCCCCAACCCATGGCCCACAGCCCACCTCCGGGCCTTGAGCCGTTCGGAACCGGGCTGCAGAAGTGGCGGGCATGCTCACATCACCACTTACGCAAACAGTGGACAAGTGTGTGCGCACGCACTCCATTTGCACCAACAGTGGGCGCGTGTCTCTGCCGCTCGTGCAAACGGAGCTACGTGTCTGCTTGCCCAGCGCTCGCGCGCAACTATCCTCTCTCCCCCCCACCACCACCACCGGTCCGCAAAGCCGAAAAGGTTGGGGAACTTTGGCCTAAAGCAATCTCAGATACCTGCTGATTAGACAAGATTAGACCTTTATCCCTTCTGCCACCTGCCCTCTAGGTAACAATCTGAGAAGCTGATGGGCATTTTTGATTCCAATGCTCATTGCACATGTGTTTTCGTCTTCTAACGCCCAGCAGCACAAAATAATCTGCATGAAAAGACACCAAATAATCTAAAAGATGATCATGCCAATAAAGAAGGATATTTGTAGCTCAAGGTTGACATGGGGGTGGGGGTGGTCCTTGGTGCTCTCTGAGCCTGGTTTGTTTGCTTGCAGATGTTTCGTTACTCAAACTAGGTAACGTCATCAGTGCTAGGAGGGAATTGGGTTTGGGAGAAGAAGAGGAGGAGGAAGAGGGGGGGGAGGTCTGTGGGGTCCTTGGTGCTCTCTGAGCCTGGTTGTTTTCTTGCAGACGTTTCATTACCAAACTAGGTAACGTCATCACTGCGACAGCACTGGTATTTATACAGTATCGCACAGATGATGTTACCCAGTTTGGCTAAGGAAACCTCTGCAAGAAGACAAGCACGCTCGGAGAGCATCAAGGACCCCCGATGATCATGTTCTAAACCAGAGGTTTCCCAGCAAAACCGTGATCCTTCTTAGCCTCTGCATCAAACCTCAGGGACGCTCATCTAAACCTTTAACCCTGGTTTGATGTCAAACCTTCAAGGCAAGCCTTACCCAAAAAAGAAAGGAGAGAAAACGAGGGATCCTGTTTCCATTACTTAGAAAACTCCGCGGGGAATCATCAACACCGAAAGCTTTGTTTTGATTGCCATCATCCCTCCTGGATGGGCTGCAGTTTCCATCATCCAAGCAAGGGACCGTGGGAACTGCATTCCCACTCATCTGGAGGGTCCCTGATGAGAAAAGTCCCCTATCCCAACATTTCTGTTCATGCCCAGACAGCCTCCCTGCAGCCTTGGATAAGAGTCTTGGATCAGGACAAAGCCCTCCCCAAACGATGCCGGGTCGTGACCCCAGCCAAAGGGACACGTCCAGGAACCAAGACCCTCCGGATGCTCTCTCTTGCCCTATCCCTCACAAAGGAACTCATCAGATCCTTCTCCCAGGGTAGGGAAGCTGCAGTGCTCCGGATCTTGTTGATTCCCCACACCACTATGTCCCAACTGCCAAGAACAAGGGAGGCCTGGAGACCTGGAGATGTCCAGCTTCTCCATTCTGGCTTCACCAAAAACAAGATTCTTAATTTTATTGAGTTGGGTCAAGTTCACCAAGCCCAACAAATTGCTTTTGAAAAGGTCCTCTGTTCTCCCAAGCATCAGCAACGAGGATTCAGGCAGGGCAGGCTATCCCTGAACATGGAGGCTCTACCTCAGCCGTCCAGGATAGCATCCAAAGGTGCTTTCCCCCCCCCCCCAAAAAAAAAGGTAACTGGACTTTCTTGGGGTTTTGTTTTGTTTTGTTTTTCTTTGAAAACGTTTCGGTTGTCGTCCGGGAAGCGTCTTCGCTTCCGAAGAAGTTTTTCTTCTGAACAACTGAAGGACTGAAGAACTGAACTGAAGATGCTTCTGGGACGAGAAGCGAAACGTTTTCAAAGCGGAGGGGAAAAAAAAAAAAAGCCAGCCAGCCAAGAAAGTCCACCTGCCTTTTGGGAAAAGCACCTTTGGGACAACCGTGCCCTGGATGATGGAAAATATCCCCAGACCTCCAGGCTACTATCCATCCATCACCCCATTGCTTTTCCTCCATTCCGTTTGCCGCTTCCCCGAGGCGTGGGAAGCGAGTTGCTGCCAATCTCTTGGCATTCGGTATTTCATGAAGCATTCATTATTAAGCATTTAAGTATTTCGTTGCACGGTGGCTCAGAGTCAAGATGCTCGGTGCCTGCCCAGAAATAATTTTGTTCGTAAGGCTTCCTGTCCAAGCTGTGCTGAAGCGAGCATTTCAGGCCAACTTTGGGTCTCCAGCAAGCTACCTGGAAGGTTCTCCTTACCGTCATCGGAGGGACTAAGGCAGGCTCCCATGCTTGGTTGGGGCTGGGCTAGGTTGTGCTGTGGATTCTGGTTTCTGGCCACCTGCTTCTCCCTTCCTTCAAACTAGACTGAAGAAGCAACTTCCCAGGTTCTCCGACCAAGGACTCTGCTTCAAACCAAAAGGAAGGAAGCTGTTTTATACGGCACTCTCGTGAGTTAAACATTAATCATCACTCAGGTTTCGGGGGGGGGGGTGTCTCTGTGTGTGTGTCTCTCTCTGTGTGTGTGTGTGTATGTCACAAGACACAGCTTTTGTTGCAGTAGGGAATTTCCAGCTTTTCTTTCTCTTTCTCTTTCTCTGGGTCTGAAATCTGAGCCAGGGCACAGCGTTGTTTACATCTGGCTTCTCGCCCAAATGAACGACCGGCTCCCTGCTTTTGCTCAGCTCAGCAGGGTGTCTGACCCCGAGAAATTTGAGGCGCAAAATGGCCGTTCTGATGTGGTCAAACATTGCTGTCAGTTGTAGTGAGAAGCATTTGTGATGGAAACCTTCAGAAGTTGTGGGTGATCCATCACTGGAGGCTTTTAAGAAGATATTGGACAGCCACTTGTCTGGAATTGTATAAGGTCTGCTTGAATAGGGGGTTGGACTAAAAGACCTCCAAGGTCTCGTCTCTCCTCTCCTTTCCTCCCCTCCCCTCCCCTCCTCCTTTCCTTTCCCTTTCCCTTCCCTTCCCTTCTATATAATACTATTTCCCAAGTTTGGAAACTTTGGACCAACTCCTAGAATTCCTCAGTCACCATGGTGGCTGGGAAATTCTGGCAAATTGGAGTCTAAACATCTAAAAGCTGCTGAGGTTGAATCATAGAACCCTAGGATTGGAAGGGACTTCAGAGGTCTTCTAGTCCAACCCCTGCCCAAGTCAGGAGTCCTTCTACCATCCTGGACAAATGGTTGAAAAACACATTTCTATTACAATTGTGCCAACCAGTGAGGGCTTTTCTGCAAAGGGTTGTGTGTTAAACATAATGCACAACCTGGACAGAAATCTCGTTCAAGCATTCTTAATTAATTGCACAACTGCTTTCTTACACACCAAATAGAAAAGGAGGGGGGAGGAGGAGGAGGAGGAGGAGGAGGAGGAGGAGGAGGAGGAGGAGGAGGAGGAAGCATGACAGGAAAACAGTAATACAAAGTGTAATTGATTTGGATTGGATTTACACATACATGGAAAGGAAGAACAATCAGCATTTGTCTTGCCCTATCTATGACTTCTGGGACTGGCACACTCTCAAAAAGTCAATGCTTGGCTTCTGGCCCAGGAAAATGGTTCACTCTTATTTTAAGCATCAAAGCAGCAGACAGCACTTAGAAATCTTGGATGATTCCAAAGAAACTAAGCAGGCCTGAACCTAATTACTCCTTGGAGAGGAGATCGCTGAGAAATCCCAGAGTTGGAGCCCAGGCTGGGCAGAAGGAGGCGCAGGTCACAGCGGCAAGCTACGTCCATCTGGCTGTGATCAGGCAGTGGACCTTATCAAAAAATATACCTGGCAAGAAAACTACCTGGGCAGGTATGCTCAGGCTTTCAGAGTAATCCAAATAAGAAGCCGGCGCAAGGATTATCAACATTACCTTTCCCGTAAGGTCATAGTAGAAGTCTGAAAGCTCTTCTCCCCATCGTTCCTTTTACTCTCTGAGAAACTAGGGAGGGTCCCTTCTGAGAGTCTGTAGAGGTTCTCCGTCCTCCAGGTTGTGGTTGTCCCAAAGGTGCCTTTATTTTTCAAGAGGCAACTGGACTTTCTTGTTTTTTTTTTCTTTTGAAGACATTTTGCTTCTCATCCCAGAAGCTTCTTCAGCTCTAACTGAATGGTGGGGAAGGGAAGGATTGATACTCCTTGCAGACAGCTGGTCCTTTGCATCCTTTTGGAGGGTCATTGAGGCCACCTGGAGGTTTCTCTGTGTCCTGAGGGTCACCTGAGGGGTGTTCCTGTAGTCTGCAATTTTTTCCCCCTCTGAAAATCCATTCCCACTCCCATACCATTCAAAGGGTGTTCATCCCAAATTGTATGGCTAAGAGTCTGTAGAGATTCTCAAGTCATCCAGGTCCTGATTGTCCCAAAGGTGCTTTTTCAGGAGGCAACTGGACTTCCTTGTTTTTTCTTTTGAAGACATTTCGCTTCTCATCCAAGAAGCTTCTTCAGCTCTGACAAGATAGTGAGGAATGGAAGGATTTATACTCCTTGCAGACAGCTGGTCATTTGCATCCTTTTAGAGAGATGCTGAGGCCACTTGGAGGTTTCTCTGTGTCTTCAGGTCACCTGAATAGTGCTAATGGTTCCTGTTTTTATCATGTTGCCAGATAAAAGAAGTTTGGGAAGATAATCTCAGAAGCCTGGATTCCAACCACCTCAGAAAATAATTCCAAATAAATGGACTCTTAATATTTTAAACCAGCATTTGTCAACTTCAGGAACTTTAAGATGTGGGGATGTTAATCCTGAGGGAATTCTGGGAGATTTCTTCTTTGACTCCCAGAATTCCCTGGGGATTGACTTCCCCACATCTTAAAGTTCCTGAGGTTGGCCAACACTGGTTTAAAATATTAAGTTGCTGAGGTCTACCCACATGGCCGAAAGTGTCTTCTTCCAAATAGATTAGCTTTCTAATCAAATTTGTCTTTCTTCTTTCCTCTTTTTGATTCAATCTTTAAGACAATTAGATTTTTAGTTGTTCTTTAGTTCATCTTAGTAAGATTTTTTCCTTCTTTGTAAAGCTTTTAATTGACTTTTACTTATTTTTTTCCAATGAGAAAGAAGAAGAAAAAGACTTCTATGATCTATTTTTGACTGGGCAAAAGGAGCAGTCCTTTAAAAGTTGAGTGATACTGAACAGCAAACCAAAGTTTTGTTCAAACCAAACAGCAAAACAGTGAAAGATATGATTATCTTCAAGTTATTTACACACATTACATTTCCCCAAGTTATTTATTCTATTTTGTTCCTTTGAGTCAATATTGACTCCAGATAATGGCCTGGGCAAGTCCCTGTAATTTTCTGGCAAGATTTCAGAAGTGCTTTGCCATTATCTGCTTCCAAGGGCTAAGAGAGACAGATTAACCCACGTCTCCAAGTTATGGGAGAGATTTATGGCTAGGCACATTATGCTCTCATCAACTTTCTTACAGGGTGGATTCACCAAAATGTTACATATTTTGAGGCTGCCTTGGGATGTATGAGAATAAGGTGAAGAACTCTGCCTTAATCTCAGTATGACAGATCATAGAATACTAGGTCTGGAAAGAACTGTGGAGGTCTTGTACTCCAACCCCTGGTCCATGGTTGGAGACCTTACACCATCCTGACAAATGACTGTCCGGTCAATTCTTGAAAACCTCCAGCGATGGTGCACCACATCTCCAGGAGGCAAACTCTTCCACCCATTACTTCTTGTCTTTGTTGTGGCCTGTCGGCCACCGGCCCCTTTAGCAGCTGAATCAGATGGAGGAGGAGGAAGCATGGGAGTCAGGGTCAGCATCAACGCAACCTGAGAGCTCCAAGAGGGAAGAGGGAATGGAGCTGGCAGAGAGAGAGAGACAGAGGCAGAGACTGGGCCATCCGTCAGCTCTCAGATGAAGAGTCAACAGCCCCCAGGTCTGGAGGTGGCTGATGGGGAAGAGGAGGAACAGCTGGGTCCAGTGCCTGACGCGCAGATGCGCAGAAGGCAGAGGAGAGGAGAGCAGTGGAAATCTATGGGCCGGTCCTTGGGACGGAAGAGCCACTGCTGCCAACGAAGCCCCAGCCTAGCTCTGGGGATACAAGGCAGGGGGCAGAGATGAATAGATGTGGTGGACAACTATTCATTTTCCTGCCGGACAGACTTGTTAGCCCGCATTAGAAACTTTTTGCCGGGGCTGCCAGCGCTCCTAATAAAGGACTCTTTTGAGTTCACTTAAGAAGGTTCGTCGTGTTTGGGGAGCTGGGTCAGAACAAAACGGGAGCACTCGGAATAACCCACTCAGTCGCTTAAGAGCCTTTGTTACATAAAAAATGGGGCTCACGTGTCAAGGTTTGTTTTTGAGTTTATTGCTATTCTCCGAGTGTGGCTGTAACTTCCCAATTATCAGTTATTTTAGTATAATAACTTCAGCTGCTCTCTCTCTGCTAATGCAAAACCTGCGTGACTTGGTATAATGGTTTATGAGCACACGTTTGCTGTCTCTCCTTTTACGATTCAGGAAGATGAGTGTTGCCGGGGGAAAAGCCTACCTTACGGAGATAAATCCTTTCCTTTGTAAAAAAACAAAAATGAAGTTAAAAAACCCCCCCAAAAAAACTGGTTCATCTTGTTGTGCTCCGCTGGCAGCAGACTCGGACAGTGAGGGGGTTGGGGAGGAACTTGGGCCAGTCCTGGAGTCTGGGGAAGGCTCTGATGGGTGCTCTGTGTCGGAAGCAGAGTTAGGGCCAGGGCTGTCTGACATTTCCCAGCCAGATAAGTGGGGAAGAAGAACAGCTGGAGCCTGTTTCAGATGCATGTATGTGCAGAGCTGTCAGGAGAGGAGAACAACTAAGGAACGGGCCAACACAGAAAGAACGGCACACGTGGACGCTGAATGGCCCCTCCCATGGGGAATAAATAGAAGCAAAAGGGGAGTGGTGGTTGCAGGAGACAATTAGTTCGCTTATTATTATGAGGATTTGCTTATTGTGGTTCGTGCCTCGGAGACTCATGCCTCGGAGATTTAATTTACAGCGTTGCGACTGGAAGCTCTCGGCCTGGTAATTCTCCAAGGACTGATAAAGTCTGTTCTTGCGCTTAACCCTTGGGAGGATTATTGCCGTGACTTTTCTGTGTGTGAATGCCATGAATTCCAGTAACTAAATAAAGAGGGGTTTGGGGGGACAAGGAGTCTGTTTCTTGGTTCTGCTAAGGCTGGGTCAGAACACATCCTGACCTATTGCAGTCCATTTATGCTGCAGGAAAAACAATTTGGGTCCACCCAATTTCCCTGGGTACGTACGTTCTTCCAAAACAATTCCATTTCTACTGATTTACTGCTTGCTAGTAAGGATTTAAGAGTGCATTTTTTGTTCAGTTGACATCACTTTGATACCCCCCTCCCTTTCCTGGTTGGTAGCATTTGTCCAGGGCAGGGTTTCTTAACCTTGACAACATGTGGACTCCAACTCCCAGAATTCCCCAGCCAGAGAGGGATCTAGGTGTCCTGGTGGAGAACCACTTAAGTATGGAGCCAATGCAGTCCTAGGTTGCATCAACAGTGCAACAGAATCAAAATCACGTGAAGTGTCAGTACCACTTTATAATGCCTTGATAAGACCACACTTGGAATATTACACCTAGCTTTGGTCACCACAGTATTAAACAAGATATTGAGACTCTTAATGGCCTTGGCTAAGGAGGAGAAAACAGGTTTTCTTAAAGTTAAGAGCGGGGCCTAGAGCATCAGGTTAAAAGTGACCAGTCAAAGTTACAACAACAGTGAAAAATATAACTCTGCCCACTCTCAACCTTCCTAGCAGGTGTATCGTGTTCGGCCATCATGGCAGTCCACATCCTCTCTGCACTCCTGCTACACAAGCACCAAGAGGTAAGAATGGGAAGTAAAAGGGGGGGGGGGAGAATTCTCACTTTCTCCCAGGAACCTATTTAGGGTCTGGGGCCTTGGAAATGAAAGGAAATGGCTTGCTCTGTAGGATCTCGGATGACCTGCTGTATCTCCTGAGCTTCTTCATCTCCTCCTCCTCCTCCTCCCAAGGCTAAACATACTCCCTGTGGTCAGCTCTCCCTGTAGGACTGTGGACTCTTTGTTTCCTTTCTTTTCTCTGGCATCCTTGAACCATCCTTCAAAGTGTGATGCCCCAAATTGGACCTGACTTGTGATCCCAGTAGAAGATTAAAAACTACTTGGCTAAATTCCTTTGGTAGCTGTGACATGGACAACGATGTCTACTCCAAATATAGTTGCTTCACATTAAGGATTCTAGGGCAATCCATGGGGAAGGTATAAGAAGGAGCCATAAAGGATGGATTGTGGAAAATAGCAGAGATATCCAAGAGAGAGGTTGGACAGCCTTTCAAGATCGACGTCAGCCCAACAATATGGGCCAAATCAAGAAGCAGATTCCAGTAGAGATGAGCTTTTGCTGTATTGACAGAACCTTGAAACTTGTTCAAGTATCCACGGCGGAGACAGGGTGGTCCCAAGCCCATCAGATGTTTCCAAGTTCAGTGGGGAAATTGCTAGACGTCCATAATGTGTTTATTTTCCTGGCTTTCTGTCTTCCTTACATCCACCAGGGAGTTTTTATTTCTCGACTGATGCAAGACTTTGTGTGGGTCACCGATGAGATCTTGATGCGTAACTATGACGTGGGGTTTTCCGGCCGGGTACGGGATGTGTTGAATCATGGCCTGTCCCTGCTGCGAGATTGCATGACCCTCTATAGCCTCTCGTTGGGAGATGTCTTGGTGGTGCCCAAGAAGACCGAGGCGGCCATCAGGGAGCTGAGCCATCACAGCACGGCTCTCTTGCCCGTCTTCATCCAGGAAGCTATCGGGGGTAAGTTCCCAGGTTCTCAAAGCCTACTCAGATATCTGGCTCGCTGCTGATTTGAAGGTTTCAGAGGAGTAGTGGGGAGCTTTGGCTAAGACCACAAAGCGGGACTGGCTGGATAATTCAGCGTATGGCCAGAAGGGATAGCAAAAACTTCTCTTTGGACTTCATCTGCTGGCTTTTCTACGTTCTGGGTTACTCAGAGCCATCGGCCTTCTACGTATCCCTACGGCTCCCTTCTCGGCCGTTTCTCTTCCCTTGGTTTTGACTCTACAGCAGGTGGCCCTCTGGCCCCGTTCTTAACTCTTTCAACCATCTCGCCACCTCTTTGATTTGTTTCTCCTCCTGAAGTTTGGTAGTGGAAGTTGTTAGGTGTGGAAGGCAAGGCTCTAGACAGTGTTTCTCAACCTTGCCGCCTTTTAAGGCTTGTGGACGCAACCACGCTGGCTGTGAGATTGGGGGAATTTGAAATCCACGCATCTTCAGGTTGCTAAGCTGAAGAAACCCTGCTTGAGGCACCTCCTAACAGTTGTCCCAAAGGGGCTTTTTTCAAGAGGAGTTGAGCCATAACTTGGACTCTGAGGTCAGCACCTTAATTGCCACCTTGGAGTAGGAGAACCACATTAGTCTGTCATAGCCCCAAATCAGGAGGGATCTGACAGCCCTGTTTCCGACCTACCCATATTATTTAAAAAGCCTGTCTCTCTCCCTCTCTCTCTCTTTCTTCTCAGAGTGGCCATTGGCTCTGCTGGCTGTCATTTTTCTGGTCCTAACATTTGGAGGTGTTAAATGAGGTGGGTCAAAGGAGGACCCAGATGTCCTCTTTGGGGGCAAGAGGCCGATTCTGTAACCTGCTTAGAGAGGGCTATAAAAGCACTGTGAAGCGGTATATAAGTCTAACCGCTAGCACTTCTCTGTATTCTGCAGTTATACGATGTCTTCCTATCCTCTCCTTTGACAACTGTATATTCTAATATTCTAATCCCATTGACATGGGAAGAAATCCACTGAATTTCTAAATAAACATATCCGCAGCTGCCTTGCGAAGAAGAAAAGCAAAGGAAACACACCCTCTGGCTCAGGGGTGCGTCTGTGTGTCCGATGCTCAGGGAGGCACTGAAGACCTTCTCTTTCCTTCCTCCTAAACCTTGGTGGCACCTCCGTGGGGTGTTGCCAAGTACACGGACACGGTGGTGTAAAGAGGGTCACGTCCAGGTTTGCCCACCCACCCTCTAAATCTTCTTGGCAGCTTGTTCCATCAACGCTGTCCTGATGGAGGTGCTGCCGTATTTGGGAAGCCCCGAGCAGCTTGGGAACTTCGTCCTGGCCCACGAAGACCTTCACGACAAGTCAGTCCTGCTGGTTCAGCTACTGCCCAAAGATTTCCTCCTACGGCAGGTAGGGGACATTCCTCCTGGTTGGCCGAAGTTCTTCTGGGGGAATTTGTCGGGTCGTGTTCTTTTCTTTTTGGGGGGAGCTGAAACGTCGTGCGGCTTGTCTGAAGAAGCTTTTGTTTGTTTGTTTGTTTGAATAAGCAGTGAAACATTTCAGGTAAAAAGGGAAATAGGTCCAGGTGCCATCACGCAACCTCGTGTCAGCTTTATTAAATGTGGCACAGAACCAAGCTGATTTCAAAGTGCACAATGAGTCTATGATGCTGACCCCACCCAACTTGTTTTAGAATTTGGTAAGCAAATCTTACTGTTTTTAGAGTTTGTTGGCCATTCGGCTTCCTACAAACTTGCTTTTCTGCTCAGAGTTCTGTTTTGAAGCATCGATAGTTCCCAATATTATTCGAAGGAGCAAACAACATCTCTGACTTCACATGAAAAAGAAGAAGCAGGACCATTAAAAGAAGGGGAGGGGGGAAATATAACAGAACACTGTGAAGGAGCCAAATGCACTTCAAGAGATGTCCTTTCTGCCATATATTAAATTTCTGAAAGAGAAATAATGGTATCTTTTCCGCATGTTAATGTTCACCTCTGAGCTCTTATTTTCTGTGGAATAAAGCCAACTGATTGCGTAGCTTCCAAGACAGTGTGCTTAGGATTGTAGATTAATTTTAAATATGCCACTTGAATTATGAGTACCTACCACTGGCAGAAAGGTGGGATAAAAGATTGAAGCTATAACTTTGACATAAAACCGCAAAGCTGGAAGGTGGCACTGAGTCACCAACACAATATTTGGTGCAGCAGTCCAGATCTTCAAGGACCATGGGAAATTTAGTTTAAGCCTTAATTTTAATGCAGATGAGATCTAAACATCCATGGAATAAGGACAATAAGGGGTGAGAGGGAAGCTAATTCAGAGGGAGTCTTACTTGCTTTTCCATCTCACCTTTTTCTAATGCTGCCTGTCCAAAAACTCTAGATAAAATCAGAATCAAACATCAGTAACTGGCTTCTTCTTCTCGTGAAATAGTGATCTGTCAGAACGGGTTTGAGAGTTGTCAGTTGATCTCTACAACAAGCTGAATAATGTTTTATCATTCTTTCCAATCCCCCTCCTTTTCAATTTAAAAATCAGCATCTTGAGGATGGTGGGGGGGAGGAGATCTTATCTGCTGCTTTATAGTATGGCTTATTCACATTAAAAATGTCCTCCTGATTTTAGTATTACAACAATTCTATTCCCATCTCCATCAAGACCACCTCAATATTAGTTTCAGGACAACTTAGAAAGTGGCAATTAAAAAAAATAAAACACAGCTTTAAAAATATTAAAATATAAATTGAAAGCAAAGTATATTCTTCTCGAATAAGATGAGATTTGCCTCTAAAGATGATTAACATTGTTGTTTCTAAACATTTCCAATCCAATCCAATAAGAATAGAGCTAGAAGGGACCTTGGAGGACTTCTAGTCCAGCCCCCTGCTCAAGCAGGAGACCCTATACCATTTCAGACAAGTGGCTGTCCAGTCTTTTCTTAAAAGCCTCAAGTGATGAAGCACCCACGACTTTGGAAGGCAAACCATTCCACTGGTTATTTGTCCTCACTGTTAGGAAGTTTCTTCTTAATTCCAAGTTGCTTCGCTCTTTGATTAGTTTCCATCCATTGTTTCTTGCCCTGCCTCCTGGTGCTTTGGAAAATAAATTGACCCCCTCCTCTTTGTGGCAGCCCCTCAAATACTGGAATACTGCTATTGTGTGTGTGTGTGTGTGTGTGCCAGTCCCAGTCCCCCACCCCCAGTCCTTCTTTTCTCTAGACTAGCCGAACCTAAATCCTGCAACCGTTCTCTAGGCCTTTAATCATCTTAGTTGCTCTTCTTTGCACTTTTTCCAAAGTCTCAACATCTTTTTTGTAATGTGGTGACCAAAACTGGATGCAGGTGTGGTCTTGCTAAGGCTTTATAAAGTGGTACTAATACTTCACGTGATTTTGATTCTATGCCTCTGTTTATACAACCAAGGATTGTATCAGATTTTTGGCTGCTGCTGCACACTGCTGACTCATGTTTAAGTGATTGTTCACTAAGGCTCCAAGGTCCCTCTCACAGTTACTGCTTTGGAGCCAGGTTTCGCCTAATCTGTACTTGTATCTTTGGTTTTTTTCTGCCCAGGTATAAAACTATGCTTTTCTTCACATTAAATTTCATTTTGTTGGATGGATCCATTGTTCAAGTCTCTTAAAATCTTTTTGGAACCTGAGCTTGTCTTCCGGGGTGTTGCTGTTCCTGCCAATTTAGTGTCATCTGCAAATTTGATGAGTTCTCCTTCTATTTCCACATCTAAGTCATTTATGAAGATATTGAAGAGTACTCGGCCTAAGACAGAATATTGTGGTACCCCACTGCTTACTTCCCTCCATATGGATATGGTACCATTAAGGACTACTCGTTTGTTGTACGGTTTTTTACAAATTCATCTGGTAATGATGCTGTCTATTCTACATTTTTTCTAGCTTATCAAGAAGTAGGTTGTGTTTTACTTTGTCAAATGCCTTGCTGAACTCTAAATATACTATGTCCGCAGTATTTCGCTGGTCTACTCATTTTGTCAAAGAATGAAATAAGATTGGTTTGGCATGATCTATTTTTAACAAACCCATGCTACTAGTTCTAACTTTATTTTTTCTAGATGTTCACAGATCCGTTTTTCCCCCCCTCCCCCGCCCCAGTATCTTCCCAAGTATTGATGTTAGGCTGATTGGTCTGTAGTTTCCTGGGTCTGGTTTTTTCCTTTTTGAAGATGGGAACCACATCAGCTCTTTTCCAATCCTATGGTAGTTCCCCAGTGCTCCAAGATTTTTAAAAGATATGATACAATGGTTCTGAGATAACATCTGCCAGTTCTTTCAGAACTCTGGAATGTAATCCATCAGATCCCATTGATTTATATTGATCAAGGTCAGACAGTGTTCTCTTACCATTTTCGTGCTTAGTTTAATTTTTATTTCTAGTCTGTCTTTTACAGTTACGTTTTTGGTAGGTTGGGCAATAGTATCCTTTTGTGTGAAGACTGATGCAAGAAATGAGTTAAGCAGCTCTGCTTTCTCTCTACTGCCTGTTACTTGCTTGCTATCTTCTCTCTTTAGTAGACAGACTGTTTCTTTGACCTTTTTCTTGTTATTTGTATGTTGAAAGAAACTTTTTAAAATTATCTTTGACTTTTGTTGCAAGTCTTTGTTCATTCTGAACCTTTGCTTTCCTGACTTCATCTTTGCAGATTTGGGCTATTTGCTAATATTTTGCCTTAGTTATATGTCCCTATTTCCATTTTTTGTACTTATCCTTTTTGTCTTTCAGTTTATCAGAGAGATCTTTATGCAACCATGCTGGTTTCTTCTTGGATTTCTTGTTTTTCTTTGTTAGTGGTATTGTATTGGACTGGGCTTTTATGATCAAATTTTTCAGTGTTTCCCATGCTTCTTGAGTTGTTTTCCCCTTTTGGATTTTTATCCGTGAAATTTTGCCTAAGGTCTCCCTGAGTTTGTTAAAATCAGCTCTTTTAAGTTTAAGACACGGTTGGATTATATTCTATTGCTTGTCTTTGCATTATATTGAATTCCAGTATGATGTGGTCACTCTCACCTAAAGTTCCAGCAACTTCAAATCCTTCTATCAGTAAGAATTAGGTCCAGTATAGTTTTTCCTCTAATTCCCTCCTCTGCCTTTTGGATGACAAAGTTGTAAGCTAAGTTGGTTCGGAATCTGTTCAATCTCCTGCTAATTGATTAGCAGAGAGTTCATCTATTTCTTCTGCTCGGTTGGGTAGCCTGTAGTATACACCTAGAGCAATGTCATTCCCCCCCCCATTTTTTATATTGACCCATATGGATTCTAGGAGGTTTTCATCCTTGGTTTTGTGTATTACTGTAGAGATGAAGTGATCTTTTATATATAATGCAACTCCACTTCCTATTTTGTTATTATTTTATTCTTATTAACTATTTTATGTTTTCTAACATATCTTTAATCAGTAAAAACCTTTAATATTTCATAGAAAGATGGGATGCAAATTTCATAAATAAAATGAATAAATTGAAAATAGCTCTGATTACTAATATACAGATTATTGAAGTCAGAATTATAGCTTGCTTGTATAAAGCACAATAGGAAGATATGCTAACAGCTGATGAATGAAAGGAGACTCAGAACAAAAAAAAATCACTTATAAAACATACAGTAAACGTAGAGGCCTTTTCCCCCTTCAAACTGTACTATTATCTAAGTAGTGGGGTTCTTACCTATGGAGTTTTGATCCACATTCTGTTCTCCTTTTGCAAAAGTTCTTGATAGGGCAACTGAACTTATTCCTTCCATTAAGAAGGGCAAAGTTGTTAAAAATTGTTTCTTTCCTTCAATATCCGAGAGGGAATGGCTGTCAGAAATGTTTTCAAAGGAATTGATCAAGCCCTGTGGTATTACAAAAAGCAAATAGATCTCTAAACCATGCAAATCTCACTTATTTATCTACTTTATATACGTTATAGATCTGCCAATCTTGAACTAAATTGTGAGCGTCTCACAATTCTCAACTAAAATAATATGTATCTACCACAAAAAACAAACATTGAAACCCAAAATACCTGGTGCCACAGCTAAATATTTCAACGAAACCCACAACATACTCTTCTCACGCCAATCTCATCCTATACCAACTTATGGGGAGAGCCTCGTCTTAAGTACTTTTTGGAAGGTTGCAAATGTGGGATCTGGCCAAATTTCAGTAATAAGCATGTGCCATAGGGCAGAGTCTGTCACAGAAAAGACACACTTCCTAGGTCTTGTAAGATCTTAGGTCTTGTAACATTTAAGAAAAGGGACTTAATCCAATTAATGGGCCAGATATCCTTAGGGGGAGGTGGTCCCACAAATAATCTGGTCCAATAGCTATTTAGAGCTTTAAAGATTTTACCCAAACATTTGTATTAATCTCTTCTGAGAATAATGTAGAAAACACTTCATTGGTTCATACACTATTCATAACCAAAAGGTGATTTGAATGACTACAGCCATTATCACTCATTCCCGAAATAAAAATTGAAACAAACCTTGGAACTGAGCCTATGTTCATTTTAATTTAAAAATGAAAAAAACACATCCTCAATTGTTACAGTTGGTTTTAAAAAGAAAACAATTTTATTCTCTTTCCCTATATTTTTTAATATTCATCACATACTGGATCACTGGCTCAATCTCTTCTCAATGCTTTTTAGTTTTTTTTGTGGTGGATTTCTTATTGTAGATAACCAACTTTACGAATTTTATTTGTTCTAGTATTTCTTTTAATTATAAACAAAAAATAGCCCTGAGATATATTTAGGACTAATAAAGTTATTAAGCATTTTATCAGAAATTATTACAAAACCTTATATTACACATCATCTCTTAATATTAAAGGAGATATAAGTCAGTGTTGATGCAAAGACTAACATGATTCCCTAATGGAAATGTAGTCACCAATGATGGATTATTAATTATACAATTTTAGTTAGAAAACTGTATTAAACTTCATTGATTTATACCAAGATTAAATAATATTGTTATTTAATTTCCTTCACATATAGAAAAATACTTCCATTAGAATCATTTCCCCTTTCCTTCTCTTATGTTTATAATGGTTTTCAGATATTGGAACATTGCTACAAATTATTCTGAAGCATCATTTGAAAAGCTTATTTAAATGCCCAGTTTGTCACCCACCCACTTTTCATTAATTTACATAATAGGAAACTACATATGCTTGCATCTCAGGGAAAGAAAATTGTTCTCAACTATGAACTATTCAGTCCTTAATAAATCTCACTTTCAAGGAGATTTCAGAAGGTGTGTCATTTGCACAGAGAGATATCAAGAGTTTGAAGGTAGGTCCCATCTCAGAGCAATATGTATTGTTTTTCTAAAAGAAAAGAAAAGAAAAGGATTATATGCCCTTCTCAAAGCTCAGCTGGCAAGTGGACAAAGAAGCTCCCCCCCACACTTTTTTTTAAGTGGGTAGTCAAGCTGCCATAAATTGGAAACATGGTCTGGAGACACTTCATAGCCACAAGGAGGCTTATATACCAATGAATGACCATTCTTGAGCCATTCCTAGAATGAATTCAAAGAGATCAGTGCTATTATCTCCACCTTCTATTCAATCCTTGCAAAACTGAAAATAGTGGTGAAGAAAATATCTAACTGGATTCACTTGTCAAATACAATTAGAATTCATTAAAAAAGTATGCTTACTCAGGGGCTTTGGCCTTTTTAACATACATTTATCCCATAAACAGAAAACTCCGCTAATCATTTAGCTCTTTTTTGCCTCCTTTCTTTCAGTTTCTATTGTTTTCATAATTCATAATTAACAAAGTATTTTCTCCTGTTTTTTAAAATAAATTTCCATCAAATCCCAGAAACTTTTCACAGCATATAAATTTAATTTATAATCATCCTGAGAGAGAGAGAGAGAAATGAAGACTCCAAGTTTTAGCCTTTAGCTACTTCTGGAAGAGTTAAGAAAACTGTCTTTATATCACAAAATTTAATAATTGCCCTTAAATTAAAAATTCAGTTTTATTTCTTCCTTCAGAAAAAAGTATTCTCTCTAGATATTTTCAAGATTCCAAATCATAGCAATTAACAAATTAATAACAAAGAGCAAATAAAACACCATATAATGCAATACACCATATTTTACTTCAGCTACATTCAGTCCTTCATTCTGTATTCCCAGTATTATAAATTTCAGTGACAAAATTAACCCATATTGGTTTCCTTACTTGTTTCCATTCTTTTTCACACATATTTAAATTGACACTTTCCCTCACTAAATCTTGTCGGCAGTAAGGGGGAATTTCTATGAAAGGAAACAGAAAATTTTAAGTACAATGCAAAATTGTCTGCTTAAAAAATATAAAATATTTTCATGGCAGATAATGCTATGCAGGTAGGCATATTGGGTTGAATAATAATAGTAACTGAATCAAGATTAAAAGATGTTGAATTTGGGGTTCATTATTTCTCAGAGCAGTGGATTAAGCCTTGGTATTTTGTGGTGCAAGCCGTAAAATAGACTCTGCTCAATTAATCTTTTTTAAAAAAAAAAATCACAGCAAATGTACAAAAAAGAAAAACTTCTTTCAATGTGTCTGAGTCAGCTTCAAAACGTCTTTCAATGTGTCTGAGTCAGCTTCAAAACTTGTCACCAATGGACAACATATTGCAAATCACACTCCATCCCCATATTTCATGTGGCTCTTGGCCATTAAAATGTTATCCATGAAACCATGGATTTCATTTCAGAATTCAGTTTGCCATTATTAACCTGTACATCTGATTTCATCAAAACTGTCTTATTACTGTTTTAAAATAGAATTAGCAAATATGTATTTCAGGGTTCAGGCAGGAACAATCATTTTGTGCAGTAGTTGTTGAGACACTCATCTGGACATAATTATCCTGTGGGTAGTGGTAGCCACCACAGAGTTCACAAGAGAGGATTATCAAGCACTATCAGAGGCACCTAGTTGGCCATTGTGAGAAACAAAATGCTGAACAACCCATAATGGATATTGTCATTGATCAAGACATTGGAGATTGCTGAAAATCACCGTTTTTTTCTTTGCATTCAATTAATCTCCACAATATGCAGTTGAAATGAGATGAATAATAATAATAATACTTACTGTCATTAATAGTGACATTTGATATGGGATAATCAGGTGAAGGAGTAAAATAAGCATATGTACCACTGTATTCTTCATCATCGCTGCTACAACAGCAACAACTTTCAGTCGGAATGATTGAATCACTAAATTCTGAAAACATTAACAGGATGTTTTTTTAATGAAAAAATTCAAATCAAACATTATTGTGCCCTTCTGGCTTTCCATCAGAACCATTCAGCATTAACCTTCCCCTGCCCCAAGTATTTTAGAAATATACATTGACAAGGAGGAAAAAATATAGTATATACAGCATTCATCATTTATTCACTGTAAAGCTGTGGTACAAAGAATATAGTGGCTGGACTATCAACTATCAAAGTTGAAATCCGGCAGAGCATAGAAAGACTCAAAGAAATTGTGCAAGATTGGAAGATGTGGAGAGACCTGGCTCATAGAATTGTTCATAGCTGGGCTCTACTGAATAGACATCATTGTACGGTTCCACATGCTCTATCTTCAAATTGTCTGCAAGGCAAGAAAAGAGGAAAGTGACAAAATGTGTATTGCAACATCATAATGCCAGCTTAGTCCCTTACATACTGGTATCATTTGCCACAGGAACAAAAGTGTGAAGCTTGCACCATGATGACACCAAATACTATCTCATTTTGCATTGTTTGGTTAGAACATCTGTGCCAGTGATGTATAGCAAAGGAAGCAGGTGACCATCATTACTGACTATTAAGTGAAGGGACAACCAGTAAAATCAGGCATTGGTAGGAGGAGGAAGGAGAATCAGAAGCGGGAAATAGGACGCAGTCTGCAATCATATATCTGAAATGCTACTTGGTCTATCCCGAAAGAATGATTTGTGCCAAAGGACTTTACTTGCATTCAGAAACAGAAGATGGATATGGCTTATAGGTTGCCCACTTTGACTTGTGACTACATAATATTTGCTAATATGAGATTTTAGATTTAGATACAGATTTGGCTGTCTATATATGTATGGAATAAAATGGCTATATTAGTAATACATACCATGCTACTAAATTTCTCAGACTGAACTGAGTATGGTAGGTCCATTTCTAAATAAATAATTTTAAGTACTGCAGCAAATTGGGGGTGGGGGTGGTAAATAATGATGTTAATTTATGTTTGTTCAACTTTGACAAAGGTTTTTAAAGTGAGTCTTATAGGTAAACACCATAATGGAACCTGAAGTTCATTGCAAAAAAGACACAGATGATCTGACCTTCACAACATAGCTCAGCCAGTGTTTAATAGCACCCCTTTAGTCTACTTCCCAGAAGATAATGTAAATTCTACCTTTTTCATCTGCACAGACTATTGCAAATCCAATACCTAGAAGAAATGAAATAGTAAGTTTGTAGTATATTGGATGTCTTCAAAATACAAGGCAGGCTCTCTAGCTTTGTTGTATTTATGCCAGATAGCTTTTCCATATATTTGATTTACAATTCCATTTTTATGACTTAATTAAAACATTAATTGTCATTGTTACAATAGAGAAATACCTACTATTTGGACTAGAAATAGGATTCTTGTAATCTTAAGAAAAATGATTAATGGAGTAGATTGTTATGTCAGAATGAAAAGACTGTATGTCCCAAATCATATCAGCACTGTAATAAAATATACTGATCTTTTTTACATACATAGTAAACTTGCCTTTAAAAATTAGAATATTTCAAACAATAGACACAAAGACTGTGACATCCTCCAGTTTGTCATACAATTCATTGTAATTCTAGGAATCTTGCAAAATACTCCTAAAACACATTAATTGCTGGGACCTGCTTGCACCCATTGGCTGCATCTGATAATTTCAATCCAAAATTGAGTGTTGACTGAACCTGACCTTTCATTTAAGAGTTTAGAATCAATTCAAATCAGAACAGCCGTTATTGTAAACTTGCATAATAATAAAACAATAACTGAGTCACCCATTATTCTGCATCTGATTCTCAAGTATAAAGCTGGACTATCATATTTTATATATCAGTTGTGATCAATAAAACAAATTATTACAATTTTACTTAGTCACAGCCTTCTTGAGAACTTTAAAGATAACTGGCTTCTCCCTTCTGTCTCCCTACACTTTTTCCTTTTTATCCTTCCTTCTATATTCTCTAACAAAGAGAATAGATTTCCTAGGAGTCATTTAACTCTGCCAACAGAAGACTTATGATCATGGTCTATCAACTCAAATGCTTTGGCTTTCTAAGAGCATCTTATCTATTTTGGTAGCAATTCTCAAAGATCTCAGGCAGAAAATCATTCTGCCATTTGTGCCTTTTAACTAGACAGAGGATGGGGTTTTCTACCTGTGATATATCTCTTCTACCACCCAAGCTATTGTTTCTCACTGTCCTTGGGTTTGTTAACCAAGGATTTGCCTACTCACCAAGAATAAGGAAACTGAAAATACTCCTCATCATCCGCTTGAATGAGTGAACAAACGACTTGTTTTATGCCAATCACCTAGAGTTAAAGCATAAAGGAACTACAAAGTGCTAGCAACACAATATTTTAGTAATGTACACTTCCTAAAAGCAAAGGAGGAGGAGTACCATTCACCAAAGGAAGTAGCTTTCTTATTCAACAGAATGTGTTATCCACAGACACTGCAAATTATACAGCTCTAACTAAATCCAGAATTGTGCCTGCTGTGTATGAGAGTCACTCAAAGATAGATAGATAGATAGATAGATAGATAGATAGATAGATAGATAGATAGATAGATAGATAGATAGATAGAT
>JANHFL010000517.1:114508-125463 GCA_032468155.1 Oxyrhabdium leporinum
AATAGAATAGAATAGAATAGAGTAGAGTAGAGTAGAGTAGAGTAGAGTAGAGTAGAGTAGAGTAGAGTAGAGTAGAAGAGTTGGAAGAGACCTTGGAGGTCTTCTAGTCCAACCCCCTGCTTAGGCAGGAAACCCTATACTATTTCAGACAAATGGTTATTCAATCTATTCTCTCTCTCTTTTTAAAAAAAAGAAAACTCTATGAGGTGATTTGGGCTGAGAGAGATGGACTGACCCAAAGTCATCCAGTCGGCTGTCATGCCTAAGGTAGGACTAGAATTCATAGTTTCCTGGTTTCTAGCCTGGTGCCTTCTTGGTTCTTTCAATGGAGAAGAGACTGTGCAGAAACTGTCATTGGTGAAACTGTTATTGGTTATTGAAAGGTGACTTACAAATAATGGTTACTAATCCATGAAATGTAACTTTCAAATATTAGATTACAAAAACAATTCAAATAATGACAGCCTTAAAAATAAAAAACTAAACAGGAAACTGAAGGAAAGGGGAGGGGGGAAGTAGGAGAATGAGTGGCAGAACCAGATTGGGGGTGGAGTCAAAAGAGACATCAGCCAAGAGTCTCTGCATTTCCACAAGCAGACTAAATCCAACCCATCTAAAATTCCATTAACCCTTATCTAGTACCAAAATAGGGCTAACCCTTGGTTGACTAGATTCCTGTGCCTAGGCATGAGCAATAAATTAGTTTAACTGGAACTTAACGTGTGGCCCTGGTCTTTCCCACCTGACATGGATAGAGCAGCAGGATTTACACATACATTAAACAAAAAACTCTTACAGTGGGTGATAAACGGACAGAATCAGCTGGATTCACATATCATATCCAGCTACAAAAAAAAACACAACATCCCAAGTTAACCATCCCCGAATTTAGCTATCTGTGAGGTTTGTTAAGTAACCTGGCTGAACATGTTTTGTGAACTCAGCCAGAGACACTTTGCAAAAGTTTGTGCCAGTTAATGACCAGAATAAAGTTAAGTGACTTTGCAAAAGTTGTACAAAAACCCAATCCAAGAAACTCACATGAAAAAATATGATTGAAAGGAGAAACTCAAAGCCAACCTAGTGACAAACTATGATCAGATAGTTTGATCCCTTCAGGGAGTCTCCGACGAAGGCTGCAAAAAGACTTTCTGTCAAACAGAATATGGTGCTGCGATGTACCACAGGTCCCTAATGGGGACTCCACTAAATATTTATCAGCTAGAAAGAGATACAAGGTCCCTGCTGGAGGAAAAATGAAGCCAAAAAAGTGGGATTTGATACCATTTCCGTGATGTTGGTAATTGATGGACAGTTGCCTTTCCTTTAGCGGTGATGTTTTCAGCTCAACTCATGTGGTCTTCTGACTCTCCTCTATATTATCTCTTTCTCCAATTGGCCAGCAGGGCATCTCCCTCTTGCATTGAAGATTTATCCTTCACCTTGTCTGGAGGAGTCATTTTTGACTCGTGAAAACTGCCTGGACTGCAGGTTTCTTGGCAAGATTTTTCAGAAGTGGTTTGCCATTGCCTCCTTCCTGTGGACTGAGAGAGAGGGGAATTGGCCCAAAGTCACCCACCTGGCTTTGTGCCTCAGGTGGAACTATAACACATGGCCTTCTGTCTCTAGCCTGAAACCTTAACTATTATACCAAACGTGTTCCCAGTGAAGATTATACAAGGGAAATAAAAGAAATAAGCATCTTGAAACAGAAAATAAAATAGAAAGAACAGAAGAAAGGACAGGGGAGGGAAAACAACAAATGATACAGAAAGATAAAAAAGAAGAGATAGTTAAAGCTGAAACAGAAATGGTGAATTATACTTTGAGAGACCAAAAGTTAGAAGGGGATACACAGAGAGACGCACCTGACGTGAGGAAAAGACTATTGAAAGGTGCATTGAGGGTACAAAAGAGTGAAGAAATGATAGAGACAGAAGAAATACTTAGACTAAAGATGAAAGAGAAAAGAAGATACAAGATACCATGTGAGGAGTATGGGAGACGTGCCAAGAAGTCAATAAGAGTTGAGATATGAAAACGGGCAAGAGATGAGGGATAAATATAAAACACTGTGTAACCCAGGAGCTATATCATCCAGAATTAGTATAAAGGCAGAAATTAGAAATGGGGAGAAGATCACTTTTTTGAATTGGGGAACTATTCTATTAACGGGTAGAAAATAGTAGCAGAAGATAGAAATCGAGATATGTAAGCAAAGAGGTATAATAGAATAATGAACATCGAAAAACTAAGATAAGTAAACTATTATTTAGAGGTTTATTGGCTATAAATGTGATGTCTATTTGATGTTTATAGATGATGGATATTAGAAATGGACTATAGATAAAACTGGATAGAGGGCCTAACTAAACAATGTAAAACGCATAACAAGGATAAGTGAAGAGGAAGATGAATTGAGAATAATAGCTATAACTACTGTATGTATAAGATTTATTATCGATATTTAATAGAGAATGTAGAGATTGTACCAAGACGGTATACTGTTACTATGAATATAGACATCCTATATATAACCAAGAAAATTGTACAAAGTGATGTATAATGTATAATAATGAATTGTATAAGGTATAATGTGTAATAATGAAAAATATACAATAAAAATAATTTCAAAAAACAAAAAACAAATAAGCATCTCACTCACAGGTCTACATCACTCCTAACCTCCCAAGAGAGGGTGCTATGGAGAAGGACACATTAGTCCTGAATGTGGCATATTTATACTAATACCCCCTTTATAGAAACAGTGCAATTATGGAAGGCAAGGTTCTGCCAGCACATTTTTAATTATAATTTCTACTATTTCATCAAGGAGTAATTAATTACATTGTCTTTAATCAGTTGTTTTACGAATCCAGCAGCGCGCAATATTTTCGCAGGCATAGAGTAGGCAGCTGCTCTTTCCTTCTGCATGACTTAATTAAGGTAAATAGCTTGTGTTGATGTAGGGGGAAAAAGCTGAAGAGTAAGACGATGAGGGAAGAAATGTTTTCTGATGGAGGAAGGAAGGAAGGAAGGAAGGAAGGAAGGAAGGAAGGAAGGAAGGAAGGAAGGAAGGAAGGAAGGCTGCATTTGGCAGCATCACTGTATTGAAATGTGTAATGGAACGTGGGAACGAGCTTGGGGAAAGCAGGAAGAGAGGCTGCCTAGGAAACTATGAAACAAGATAGGCAGGAGCCTCCAGTGGCTTAATGGTCAGAGAAAGAATCTTAGGAAGGATCTTCCCTAATGGATTAAGCAATTACAAGTGGTGATGGGAGATTTCTACTTGCAAGATTCTGTTAATATAGCCTTACAAAAAAGAGTAGATTTAGCTCATCTAGTTGAGTCTCCAGTCCGGTTTATCTAGGAAGGCTGACATGTGTGACTTTTGCAAAGTTGGATGTTTTCCTTATTCTATTTTCTGAAAGCAAAGTGGTGGTCAGAACTCTTGTGTAGGGAGTCAAAGGAAACCTTCAGATCTCTATGCTCAGTGTTTGGAGACGTGCAAGTCAGAAAGGAAAATGGTGCAAGGAATCAGAAAGAACAGAATGACCCAAGCAACATTGAAATCTTGCACTGAAAGCTCCATCCTTTTCGGCATACATGCAATTGTTAGAGTGCTGTGATGTTGCCAACACATACACACACACACAAAACCCCCCTGGGGATGCCAATGCTCAGAGGGGAGTCAAAAATGTCAAGATTGCAAGTGCAACCATATAATCAAAACCCTGAGCCCCCCCCTCCTTTTTTTTTTACTATTAAAGTAACTCTTTTACTTGTGGCCACTATCTTGACCAGTTTGAATCTCCATACCCCTCTCCCAATTCCAGAATTGTGTAAAGAAAAATCACAGATACCTTTATTTCTACTTGGAAACCACTTCTGGACTTTGTGCTTGAGGTGGAAAAAAATGAAACTTTGATTTTGGGTTTTACCGATTAGATAGACTTGTTATAGAAATGGCTAGTTTCTATTATTATGGAAAAGTAAAAAGTTGAGGTTAAATAGTAATGCCTTATTTTACTGCACCAAAGGAGTTGGAAGTCGATGCCTTCCCTCCCCCCTTGCTTTCCCCCACTATCCACTTCCCTTTTTCCTTCCTTAATTTCCCAAATATTTACTTTTGTACTCTCTTTGTATGTTATATTATAAATTAATAAAAAGAAACCCTGTAAATACCAATTCCAGAATTGTGTTTGGGCCCTGTTCTCTTCTCCTTCACCTCTCTGTTGTCAGCCTTTGCATTGTTGATTTTTCTTTTTATTGCTCTTAATTTATGACTCAAAGGGTCTGCTTTTATTTTTAATGTGTTCTTTTTGCTAAGTGTTAGCCACCTCGAGCGGTCAAACTCAATAGAGAAAAGGAATGTCAACCAAACTACACCCATCAGTACATCTTTAAAAAAAAAAATCTGTAGAGACAACATTGTCAACATCTCAATAGCTACTAAAGTCAAAGCCAAGTGTAAAAATGACCAGCATCAAAAAAACCCAACTTTAACACAATTGATCCATGGAAGCACCATACCTACCTCCATGGGTTACCATTGCAGAACCAGAACATTCCAACTTAGAAGAGTCTCCAGAGAGGCTCAATGTTAGAAGGATGAAAGAAACTTTGTGGTATTTCAGCAGGAGCTCCACCCCTTTTGGACAACAGGTGGACAACAACATGATATAGAAAAGGGCGAGAACTTGCACTGTAACACCAAAAGAGAAATATTGGGATTTTTTTCCTTTGCTTCAAGAATTCTCCTTCAATAATGACAATAGTGCTTGGATCACTCTATTGTTGACCTCTCAATAGCAAACTCTGTTGACTTTAATCTTGGTAGCCATCGGTAATATCAACTGTTTACAAACATTTATGAAGGAGGCCAACTAATTGGTACAGAGAGAACTTCTATGACTCTTCAAAGTGACCTTCCCACATGGCACAAGGCTTTCAACAAGTCTCCTTCTTTGAAAAGGGCACTTAGAGTTATTGTAATGTACTTAAGTACCCACACGCACACAAAAATCCCGTGTCCTGCAGATGCATCATTCCTGAAAAGTGGCAGGTGGGGGGAGGGTCACTATCATTGTCAGGACCAAGATGCAACATGCAATTAAAACTCGAAGCAATGCTGCTCTGTAAATCATTGACACTATGACTGGTCAGTTTAACAGAGCGTGGAGTAAAGATCTTAATTACAAGGAGACCAAAGCAAAAATTAGATTATTTATTGGAGAACATGAGTGCTTGAATATATCATGAAAGAGTAGAGGAATGAGAGAGTCATTCCAAAAATCCTGCCAGGCCTTTAATTATTTAGAAAAAAAACCCACCCACGGATATGAAAACAACCTTCTCCAACCTGATGCATTCCAGATATGTGGGGACAACTATTCTCAGAATGACAGTCAGCTGTGATTTCTAAAAATTATAGCCATGACACATCTAAAGACATCTGATGAGAGAAGGCAGAATTGTAAAAAATTCCCTTTTGAAGAAGAACAAGAAAACGAAAATCAGTATTTACACTTTTGGGTGTGGTTTGTTGTCCTTGCTCTTTGAATACATTTCAAGTCCCCTCACATATTATTCCAGAATTGCCAATTTGTTTGCTTATCACCCTGCTGGCTCAGGAATTCTGGGAGTTGAGGTCCATAGGTCATAAGGGGGCCATAGTTCCCCACCCTTTCTCTGAACTATGCTTAGGTGTGGAAATATTTTAGTAACACCAAAATTCCTACATGAACGTCACTGGCTTTTTTTTTTTAAAAGACACAAAGTTAAAATCCGGGACCATGAAAAATGATCCTTGGAAAAATATAATACAGGTTACAACTGTTCATTTAATGACCATTCAAATTACAATGGCACTGGGAAAAAAAGTAATTTATGACTGTTATTTTACATGACCACTGCAGCAGCCCCAGGGTGACATGGTCAAAATTCATAGGCTTGGCAATTGACTCATATTTATGACGGTTGCATTGTCCCATGATCGTATGATCATCTATTGTGACCTTCTGATAAGCAAAGTCAATGGGGAAACCAGATTCCTTGATAACCGTGTTACTAACTTAACAACTGCAGTGATTCACTTAACAACTGTGGCAAGAAAAGTTGTTAAATGGGGCAAAATTTACTTAACTGTCTTATGGAAACAATGGAAATATTGGGCTCAATTGTTGTCATAAGTTGAGGATTAGCTGAAATTCCAGAATCCCAGCAAATCATATTTGCCATTTGAAGAAATGATCAGAGAAGCAGAAATGAACTGGGTTGCTTCAGAGGGAAGATAAAGCATACACCACAAATACCAATTATACTAGAATTTTTGCTTCTTCTGTCCTTCCTTGTGGTCTCAAACTGTCCCAAGAGTTTCCTAACTGCCCTGTTGCCATGAATTCACTCTATAGAACCTGGTCTATCCTATCCTATCCTGGTTACTGTCTTAGGTTATTAAAAAGGTGAGACAGAAGAAAAGCATCAAGATGGGATCCAAGAGGATTCAAAAAGTCAAGGTGGCAGCCATTACTACGCAACCACAGCCAGTATGTTAACCTTTTTTAATGTCCCTGCGTCTGGGACATGACCAGGAGTGGTGGGGTGGCCTAGAGGTGGAGCTCTCGCCTCACAATCAGGAGGCTGTGAGTTCGATCCTAGACAGAGGCAGATATTTCTCTCTCTGGGCACAATGGGAATATATCTGCTGAACTAAATTCCACATTGGCGACTGGAAGGGCATCTGGCCATTAAAACACTCTTCTGGCTCCATTCAGTTGCCCAGTTGCCCCGTAAAGAATTATGGAGTCATTAAAAGAGATGATGATGATCTGGGACATGACCAGCAGGAGGGTGAGAAATGGAAGACGGATGAAGGAATGAGGCAAAAATAATGGGTAGTTCTGGTAACTTTTTAACCATGAGGTAACTAGGTTTGGACTTGGCTAAGGGCTAAGTGGTGAGAGACATCACTTGATGCTTTCTCTTGCTTGCTTCCCTTTCTTTGTGTTGGCAAAGACAGCAGCATGCAAGTGCTGTGTGGTTGTCACGGCAACAATGGATCGCCAAATTGCACAGCAAAAAAGCAAGCTTCTGTATATTTCTGATTTCCTCTTCCTGCCAGCACCTTCCAGGGGATTTTGATAATGTCATGTCAGGCCAGCTGACCACTCTTCATACCCCTCCTTATGCACATGGGTGAGTTCGGAACCCACTTTACTTTACTTTCCTCCTAAGGATACAGATTTTCATCCCAGCATGCACGAGTGCATGGTTATTTATTGATATAAATCACTGCCACCATCACTCTAGCCTTCTGTCAATGAATGTCACTCAAGGTGATAACCTCCAGTAAGTAAACTTCAAAAATAATTTAGGCACCACTGCTGAAATAATCTGCCCTCTCCTGGCATCAATAAATGGCTACTCAGGCACTTAAAAATCATGGAAATATATGAAAATCAAAAGCCCATCAAAACATTGAACACATTCCAAGAACACGAAGCATACCCATCAAGCAAATAGACAAATCTGTGAAAGTCCTGTCTGAATGAAGACCTTCTCCGGTTTTGATTTGCCAATGGAAGCACAAAAGGGAGAGTTTCAGCCTAACCTCACTTGCCAAGGACTTCAGGAGCTTTTCTATCCAAAATAAATATTTCTAAATGTTTTAAGGGTGCAGTTCTTTTCCAGGTGATACAGATTCTGTATATGTATGCATAGATACCTCTACCTTTGTAGAGACCCTGATTAATGCTACCATATTCCTAGTATGCTTGTCTCCAGTTTCCAGACTGATAGGCGCACTAGGTCAACCTACAAAGAATATTTTACGAAGTTGAAAAACAACAATTCATTGCTTTTTTGGTTCTTTACTGTCTGTGGAAGACGATGGTAAGGATGGAATAACATCATGGTCTGAGAAAGCACATAATATTGGCGACTTTTAAGTTTTTTTGGGGGGGGGGATGGATACTTTGCAGTCCTCAAATTATAGTTGGTTGGTTTAGTCGCTGGGTGTGGTTGAATTATGTAATCTTGGCCTACAAGGAAGGGCGGTATGCATGAGAAAGGGAAGGAGGGGGAAATGTTTAGTGGAATGAGGTGTAGGAGATGACCAGGCTGAGCCCGAGTGGGGAGTCAAATGTGTCATGAGTCCCTTCATGCCCACAAGAGATGTAAGTCCAGCCCACCTTGAAATCAGTTGACTTTTATCTAGCACCAATTTGCCTTGACCATTAGTAGATCAGATTCTTGTGTATAGATTGCATGGAATAAACTCACAGTGTTTTTGAACTCTATCCTGGCTCCTGGTTTCTTGCACCTGACATGAATTGTATTATAGATCTCGGGAGAATCAGAACAGTATAAGTCCTCACCAGGCCAGCCACTAATAGAACAAACTTGAGATTCTTTCTCACTACTTCTTCCCTTCCAGAGCTGGGCATGTGTTTACATAACAGTAGTTGAATGTCTTATTCAAGTTCATACTTCTCTACACCGCTTAAAGAACTCGCTACACTGCAAACAAGGATTGGATAGTCTTCTTAGACGTTCCTAGTTGCCAAATTTGCTTTCACCTAGCATTAAAAATCCCTCACTGAAATCTGTGAAGATCTTGCTTCTTGATTTTGCCCAGTTGCAAGAGTTTGACCCAAGGGTTCTTCTGATGGGTTCAAGTTACTCTCCTATGAATCTAGAGTTAGACGTTGAGTCTGTTGGCTGCTTATCTCATAAACAGCAACTTAGCAAGAAACCTGAGAAGTATTTCAAATCATTCAATGAAACCCTGCCATAATGAATTTCAGAGTAAAGAATCTGTATAGCTTCTCAAAATTTTGTACTATTTCAGATCAATATTAATGGCATTTTACTTAAATTCATGTAGTTCTTCCTTCTTTGATCTAGGTGGAGTTTGGTATGATGCCCTCCTCTCCCCTTTGCCTTGGGAGTCTGTCAAGGTGCAAGCAATCATGTTCTCATATAGGAGCTGCAATTTATGGCAATGATTAGAACCCTAATATATGCCTATATGGCCCATTCAAGGCACTTGAGTCTTCCCTTGGGTCAGGTTTATGTTCACACAGAATGAACCAACCATCCAGATGTGCTGTGGAATCTGGGACTATACCTGCTTGCGGTGGAATCCAGCTGCATTGCAAACAACCCCCTTGTTAGTAGCCTAGAGGCCCGGTGCTAATAAATGAGTCAAGAACACATCTGTACACAGCGGCAATGCCCCTTGCCAAGCCACCGCGCAGCAGGATCACTCTCATCTGTCTCTCTTTAACGGGAACAAATGGAAATGAGCGAATCAATTAACACAGCCCATTAGCAAAATGTCAGAGCCTTCAAAGCTTAGTTAACCCTTCCCTAGGCTGCCCTGCTGCAGTTGGACATGTCTTGGCTTTGATGCTGGCATAGGACTCCAGCCACATCGCTCACAAATTATGCCAGCACAGAAATAGAAGCCAAGAAAGAGAAGGAGGGAATGCATGGCAGGATGAAGTTAATTGTGATGGCATGCAGGAAAGACCTTGGGAGATGAAGCAAAGAAACATTGCCAAGGGAAGGGTCAAATCAGAGAAAACAAAGCCTTCAGCTGTATAGAGGGTAGAGCAAGAGACTCAGAAGAGACACTCCCTAGTTTCTCAGGCTGTAAAAGAGATGGAGAATTGTACCTCCAGACTTGCAAGCTTCTGTTAATATAGCTTTACAGTAAGTTAGAATTATGCCAGCTCATATTGATTCCTATTTGGTTAACCGATGAGGCCAACACTATTATAGGACGCTTGTTTGGGCTTTTTCAGTCAAGGTGAGCTTCTGGTGTGCTCTACACAGACCATTGTTTATATTCCCACATTTGCTTAATGTATGGTTTTTATTCAGCCTTTCTTAACAGTTGAGTGTAATTAATCTATGTCAAGAGATCCCTGGTAGTTCCTCATTTATTTAAGAGACCAAGTTGGAGCCCACTCAGAGGTGAAATCTAGACGGTTCGGGCCGGTTTTGGTGGACCGGTAGGAACAATTATGTGCAGTTCGGTGAACCGGCAAAAGCCTCCCCTCACATATCTGCAGCCAAAGCCGGACTTGGAGCAGCAGCAATGGTCTGGATGCTTGGAGTGAAAGACAAAGCATACAATATGCGGCACCGGGATTCCCTGAACAAGCACTGGAAGAAAGGGAGTCCGATTGTGAGGGGAGGCTTTTCCAAGGCCGGTCATAGAAGGAAACAGATTTGGGAGAGGTTGTGCACATGGAGCGCTGGGGGAATCGGTGCCTGGAGGGAGAGGGGAGCATGGGCTGATTGGGCGGGGAAGGAGCTCGAACTTCCAGCGCTCATGCGAGGAACCCAGGCTTGCAGCAGCAGCAGCAATGGGTTTTTGGCGCTTGTTAAGGAGGACCGTTCCTCCACTCCAGCCATGCTGCTTTTCCAGTTCGGCCTGCTTGGAGTGAAAAGCATGTAATATGCTGCTGCTCCCGGGATTCCCTGAACGAGCACTGGAAGAAAATTGACCGATGTTCAGCTGCAGCCAGAGCCGGGTTTGGAAGAGAAGCAGACGGACGCAAAACAATCTACTCCTCAGGCTCCCAATGCCCGAACTGGCGAGCTGGAAGAGAGATTCTCCATCATTCTTGTGAGTAGCCGAGTAGGCTTTTTGCTTTTTCCGCCCCTCCCCACCCCAATCAGCAAGGCGCAGACAGCCCAACCTCTAAAACGGGGTGTTTCCATTGGCCCTTCTCTTTTTTTCCCCCCTAACCTCCTTTTGCCAGCGTTCAGCAGGCAGTCACAATCTTGAGATGGGCTTTTATTTTGTCAGCCCAAGGGCGGCGTGGGGAGGTGGGGGAGGTATGTAGGAAAGTGCCCTTCTCTGCAGCATCGGTCATGTGACTGAGTGGGCATGGCCAACTCGATGTCACTCACAGCAAGGTGCTGCCCCACCTCGCCGTGAG
>JANHFL010000517.1:126347-139280 GCA_032468155.1 Oxyrhabdium leporinum
TCGGTCATGTGACTGAGTGGGCATGGCCAACTCGATGTCACTCACAGCAAGGTGCTGCCCCACCTCGCCGTGAGTGATATCGAGTTGGCCACGCCCACTCAGTCACATGACCAAGCCACACCCACCAAGCCACGCCCATAGAACTGGGGATAAAAAAAAATTAGATTCCACCACTGAGCTCAATATTATGAGGTTGATGCCTCCATAAAAGATCTTACATTTTAGGTTCAGCAGGCCTCAGTTTCACTCCCAGGTTTATCCAAATAGGGAAGGAAACCCGTTTGAAAAATTGGAAAATCAGACCTAGTCAATTTATGCCTCCATCATTATTTTCTCCCCCTGCAACCCTCCACTAAAAAAAAAGAAAAAAAAAGTAGATGTTTTAGGTCTTCCATGGTTATAAAACACCTCTTCTTTTAAAACAAAAAAACCCAAAAAGTTGTTTGCCAATTCAAAAATTGCAAAAGCTTTCAGCCCCATCCTTCCAGCAAGATCATTGTCTGTGGTAGCCCTAGGAAGCTGATTTAAAAGAACAAAAGCATGGTTGCCAGATCAGGAATATCCAGGAGAGCAAATAGGAAAAGTAAAAAATAAAAATAAAAATCAAGATAGTTATCATGACCACATGAGGAAAACACTGCTCCTTTTTTGTATGTATCTAATGGATGGGGCTTTGATCATGTGGCCACCCTCTTGCCTTTTTTGAGCTATTCCTTGCCCCATGGACATCTCTGCTCCAGATGCAAAATAGTGGCCTTCCATTCCATTGCTATAGACCAGTGTTTCTCCACCTTGGCAGCTTGAAGATGTGTGGACATTGACTTCAGGTTTGCTGGCTGGGGAATTCTGGGAGTTGAAGACCTCAAGCTGCCAAGGTTGAAAAACATTGCTGTAGACCAGGCGTGTCAAACCCATGGGGTGCTTAGATCTGGCCCAGGCAGCTGTCCTGGAAATAGTGAAGGACTGGCCTGTGGCGCCGCTGCCAGCGAAAATGGAGCTTGCAAGGGCTGTGGGTGGCCTCCCAAGCTCTGTTTTTGCTAGCAGAGGGTTGCAGGAGGCCGTCTCAGGCGAAAATGGAGCTCGGGAGCCTGTTTTCGCTGGCAGAGCGCTTGAGCCACCACAGGCACCCCTGGCAGGAGTGACGTTAAGCTGGCCACACCCACCCTGGCGATGCCCCCCCCCGCCCCCCCGAGGCCAAACACAACCCTGATGTAGCCCTCAATGAAATCGAGTTTGACACCCCTGCTGCAGACCTGAAGTTGTGTGGGCTTCAAGATGCCAAGGTTGAGAAAACGGTGCTGTAGGCAATCTCAGATCAGACAGATTTGCTCCAAAACCAGGGGTGGGATTCAAAAATTTTAGCAACAGGTTCGCTGCTGGATGGGCGTGGCCATGGTGGGCATGGCCTATTCGGCCTCCTGCATCACAGTGGGGGCTGGGCGTTTTTGCCTTCCCTGGGATCCGGAGGCTTTTTTCAAGCCTCCGGGAGGGCAAAAATGGCCTCCCCAGGCTCTGGAGACCCTCTGGAGGCCGGAAATGGGCTTGTTTCCAGCCTTCCCGAACTTTCTAAAGGCCCATTTTTCACCCTCCCCTATCTCCGGAGGCTTTCCCCGAGCCTCCACGCACGCGCTGCACTTACCTGCGTCCACAATGGGCCACGTGGAGACTCCTGGGACGGGCAGGATGGGGTGGAAGGGGTGGAGCCAGATAGGTGTGGGATTTGACGGTTCGATGAACCACACAGAATCTTCACTAAGAGTCTCCCCGAGCCCCTGCGAACCCCCAGCAGCCCACCCCTGTCTAAAACCACTCCTCAAGAAGCAATTGTAGTGTACAAGAACACAGGCAAAACCTCATCCCTTCCCCACTTGTATCTTGCCATATTTGTATGTATGGAAAGTTGGCTCACCAGCAAAAGAGGAGAGAGATTCTTGCCCAGGGCTGTTGGTGATACTGGCATCCCTTGCCATTTCAAAAACATTATTCGAGCTATCAAGTGTATTAACGGTCTCCTATTTATCTTTTCAATAATGCCGTGAGGTGGGAGAAGTTTGAATGACAATAATTTTCCTCAGGCTATAAAGTAGGGGAGAAACTCTTTGCAATCTATCCGAGCTTTTGCATGCGTTGCATCATAAATATATACTGCCTCAACCTGCCCATTAAAAAAAAAAAAACCCTGCATAAAAAATGGCATCTATATTTCTTCTAAGTATGTTCATTTTTATAGGCAAATGCTGCAAGAGAGCCAAGAACCACTTCACAATATTCAGAGCAGCAAAATATCTAAGGCCACGTGTTCATCTGGGAGGCATGCATTACATCCATTCATTCTAGAAAATCAAACCCTAAAAAAAGTATCCTGCCAAATGTTTTGGAAAACAGAAATAAGGTAGCCAAAAAATGTACTGGTAGTCCTCAACTTATTACCACCATCGAGCCCCCCAGATTTCTGTTGCTAAGTGAGACATTTGTTAAATGAGTTTTGCTCCATTTTTTTTTACTTTTCTTGCCACAGTTGTTAAGTGAATCCCTGCAGGTGTTAAGGTAGTAACATGGTTGCTAAGCTTTCCCATTGACTTTGCTTGTCAGACGACCACAGTAAGGTATTGATCCCATGACCCCAGGACACTGCAACTGTCATAAATATGAGGCAGTTGACAAGTCTTTGAATTTTGATCACATGACCACAGGGATGCTAAAGGAGCTGTACGTGTGGAAAAATTGTCATCACTTACTTTTTTTCAGGGCCATTGTAACTTCAAAGGGTCACTAAATGAACTGTTGTTAAGTCAAAGACTACCTGTATTATTCTTTAAGGAAATGCAGAAGTTGGAAGCAGATGCAAAGGGGAATCAACCAGTGGCTACTTCACTCCCCCTCCCCCACATACACACACATTTTTCCACCCTCCCACACAGTGTTTTTCAAACCTGGCCACTTTAAATTGGGTAGACTTCAACTCCCAGAACTCCCCAGCCAGCATGGGGAATTCTGGGCATTGAAGTCCATACACCTTACAGTCGCCAAGGTTGAAAAGTACGGCCCACGGGGTGAATGTTTGACCGGCTTGTTTCAGAAGCTGAAAGTAAACAATAGAAATATCAGTCAAAGGGAAGAATCAGTTTCTTTCAGGAGTAGGAAGGGATAGAAAGGACTACAGATAATCCTCAACTTCAGGCCATTCATTTAGCGCCAGTTTGAAGTTACAATGCACTAAAAAAAAAGTTACTTGAAAGTCCACAAGTGCAGCGTTAGAGATTTAGGTTGGCTGAGGGGACATAAATGGAAGCCGAGCGGCACTTTTATAGGGGAGAATTTTATAAGACCAAAATAAGCATATGGATAGTCCGTCGACTTACGAATACAATGGGGACTGGAAAATCCATTTTTAAGTGGGTCATCATGTGATCACAATTTGCAGGGCTTCCTGCAGGCTTCCCCAATGACTTTGCTTGTCAGAAGCTGGCTGGGAAGGTTACAAATTGCAATCACATGACTATCACATCATCCTTATGGTCATGTGTTCACAATCCAAGCGCTTGGCAACTAGCTAACATTTACAACAGTTGCAGCATCCTGTGATCATATGATTGCAATTTGTGACCTTCCCCCCCACGTCTGACAAGCAAAGTCATTGGGGAAGCTTGCAGGAAGCCTTGCAAATTGTGATCACGTAACAATGGATTTTCCAGTCCCCATTGTGTTCCTAAGTCAAGGACTATCCGTACGCTTATTTCGGTGATGCAGGAGGCCGAATAGGCCATGCCCACCATGGCCACGCCCACCCAGCAGCGAACCTGTTGCTAAAATTTTTGAATCCCACCCCTGGTTTTAGAGCAAACACAAATCTCTAATGCTATACTTGTGGACTTTCCCCCAAAGAGACCCAGCTTTAAATCCTCATTTGATTATGGAATTCACCAATTCACTTGGGAGTTAGCCACTCTTTCTCTGTCCCAATTTACCTTATAAGGCAGTTGTTATGGGGATAACATTTTGCACTGTGTGTGGATGAAACTGTCTGAGCTTTTATCGGTATCCTAGGAAAGAAGCTGTGAGTGTGTTTATTCACGCACCATAGAGAGTCTCTTGCACTGATGAGCTTCTCAGCTGAGGTGTTTTAAAAAAATCATTTTTTAAAGCTTTGAAATGGATATATGCTCCCTTCCTTTGCTCTCTTTATTCCCCAGCAAAGCTTCTCTCAAGGGTGACTTTTTTTTCTCTCTTTTGCCTTCCTGCTCTCCTCCCTTTTGCTAAAGCGCCAATCAAAGAAGGCTGGGTTATCCAAGATTGGATATTGATTAATCAGGGGAAATGACTAAGCAAATATTAATTATAAAATGCAAGATTTCCATCAAGGAAAATGCAATTAACAGACATCTATAGGCATCAGTAATTATTCCCAAATATCTTAGAAAGATCAAAACAGGACTTATAAGCAAAGAGGCAGAGTTGGTAAATTGCAGATTTGCAGAGCAACCTGACATTCCCAAATGGTTTTTTTGCTGCTCTTTTGAAGAAACAGCTTTCCACTTGTGTTTATGTTGATACAACCCACACAAGCAAGCCATGTTAAAACCTACCGTAGCAGATTCATTTGCACCCAAGTTTAAGATTAATTTTGGTTTGGTTGTTTGACTACATGAATCTAACCCAATTGTTTATATTATGCTTCTGTATAAACCAAGAATGGTAATTTAAATCCATGTCTTCCAAACCAGCATACATCTATCTGCTCAAATCTACATTTTGCAGAATTGCCTTCTGCAATCTGCAGCACATAATCTGTGTTCTTACATTTATTTAGCATATGGCATATCATACATGGACTTGCAATATATATTACCATTTCACCTAGATTAAAAACACAATAAAATATGAATGTTAGAAAGATCTACAGTATATTCAGATACCAATATCTAGGCCAACTAACCATTGAAGCTCACAATCGTTGCAATACATGGCAATACAATAGAAGGCTAAAAGTTGATTAAGCTATGAGTAGTTTGTATGTTGCGGTAAATCCAGCCTTTGTGTTAACATGTGTTCCAGATAAGAGCATCATCTTACACTATATTCTGCTTTAATTGTTTCAGTATCCTTTTTGTGAACACATCAATGATAGTACGCCAGGTTAACCTGGGTTTATAGTTAAGCCTGTTGGCCAAACCTTGCCTCAAGTTAAAAATAAGAAAAGGGTACACTGGAAAGAGTGTATACTCACATTAATCTTCACAACAACCTATGGAGTGGTTCTTGAATGGGTGTGAGCATGGCTCCTTCCAGAGTTAGTCCGGCGTTCTGACTGGGAACAGAATAAAAGAGTTGGAAGGAACCTTGGAGGTCTTCCAGTTCAACCCCTTCCACAAGCAGGAAACCCTATAATATTTCAGAGAAATATCTATGGAGATTCTCAATCTTCCAGGTCATAGTTGTCCCAAGGTAGTTGGTTTTTCAGAGGCAACTGGACTTTCTGGTTGTTCTTTGAAGACATTTTATTTCTCATCCAAGCTGAAGAAGCTTCTTGGATGGAGAAGCAACAGTTCTTAAAAAAAAACAAGAAGGAAGTCCAGTTGCCTCTTGAAAAATCACCTTTGGGATTTCAGACAAATGGTTGTCCAATCTCTTCTTCAAACTTCCACTGTTGGAGCACCCACAACTTCTGGAGGCAATTCTTTCCACAGATTAATTGTTTTAACTATTAGGAAATTTCTCTTTAGTTCTAGGTTGTTTCTCTCCTTCATTAGTTTCCATCTATTACTTCTTATTCTGCCTTCAGGTACTCTGGAGAATAGTGGCAGCCCCTAAGATATTGGAGCACTGCTATCAAGTTGCCCCAATCCTTCTTTTCATTATTTTGTTGCACAAAATTGCACATTTTATGCAATTCTGAAGAAAGCTGTAAGGCTAACCTCTTAACAGCTCTTAACATGTATCATACAGGCTTATCCACCCTAGGAACGCAAAGTATTATTCCATTCCAAGCACCTCTAAGAAAGTGACTTAGCAATTATTAGTAAATTATAATTCATTCAGATCTATTTCCAGGTGGATGCATTTCCATCTGCTACTATTGCAGTATCACTATTCACTTTTCTTCCCTGTTTCTGCCTCATATAACTTTATTAAAAAAAAGAAAAAAAGAAAACCACGTACACACATTCACTTTCTGGCAGTCTTGAATATAATTTGGTGGCAAGGGGAAAAAAATAACCCTTTACATATTGTAATGCTTTTGCATAAACAATTAACCATCCCACGAACTCTCTACTCTCAATTACATTACAATGCACCAAAGTTGAATAATATAAGGACCCACTTCCGTACAAAAAGCGTGGATATTTTTTCCCCCTGAAGTTCTCCAAAAGTTATAACTTTCAATGGACTGAAGTGGAGGATTATTAAATATTCTTTCTCTGGAGCAAAGAATAATTTGATTTCATTTGGCTGGTTTAACAACAAGGATGCAAAACTTTTTCCAGGCCTGAGCTATGTCAGATAATGCTCTTTCAAAAGTTGGGGCCAGGACAAAAATACATTTCATTGACTCTCAATTGCAATTGCATATACCGGAGAGTAATATGGTAATATTAATTTGCTTGATTCAGCCAGATTTTCTTTAGAGCTGAGTTAAGGAAATGTCCCACATGGTCCTCAAACTAACTTCTAAAGTTCTTTGTGAGCAAAGCCATTCTGAGCTTTCTGCTGGGGTCTGTACTTTCCCCAGCAGCCAGCCACGTAGGGAGAAAAAGAGAAAAAAAAAAGAGATGGTTAAAAAAAGGGGCTACAAAAAGAAAAGACAATATAGGTAGTGCTTGACTCACAAGCACAACTGGATCCAAAATTTCTGTTGTTAGGCAATGAGTTTTACCCTATTAAGATTTTTTCTTCCACCGTTGTTAACTGCAGTTGCTAAGTTAGTAACACAGCTGTTAAGTGAATCTGGCCACCCCATTGTGGAAAGCACCCCCCCCCCCGAAGAATGAAATATTTTGTGGAATATTTTAAAAAGGCAGAATATTATATTTCCCTAAATGAGAAATGGAGAAACATGTTTTTTTAGAGGCAGGAAGCAGACTCAATCTTTCTTAATAGCACCCAGCAGATATTTTGTGCCCATTAAGAAAGACTGAGCTAGCCTATCTACAAAACAAAAGGCCTTCAGCTCCAGGAGGATGGAATTAAGAAGAACAGGACATGATCCTTCGGGACATAATAGGATTAACCCACTACCATTTAGCAGAAGACACAGAGCTCACTACATTGCACAATCTCTTAGTTTGCTACTAGTTTGCGACTAAATGTCAGTGGAGATTCTCAATCATCAAGGTTATGGTTGTTCCAATGATGTTTTTCAATAGGCAACTGGACTTTCTTGGTTACCAAAGAAAAGCACCTTTGGGAATAGTTCTACTAGTTTCCTGCAAAGTACTGCAAAGACATAGCATGCTAACTCAGCCATGACCTCCTAAAGAACCTTAAGCAAATCACTCTCTTTCAGGATCAGCTAGGGAGGAAAAGGAATGTTACTCAGTTTGCACGTAGGAAGAACTTTATGAACCTCGCACTGATTCCAAATCAATCTAGAATCCCTTCCGTGTGGCTGCTTTTTCACGATGGTTTTTGCCCTTATGAGACAGGCATGGTAGAAATGTTGACTCATATAATGCTCTATTGCTTATTTTATAGGAATTACTAAGCTCTTCTGATTTATGGCATCCTCCTGGGAATGCCAACAGGGAGTCTGACTGGTATCTGTATTATCTATTAGCTGATCTCTTTGCCGATATTACCTGTAGAGCTGCTAAATTTTGTGCCTTGGTATGTGTCATTCATTGTTCTTTGGGCTGCAAAATTTTTCTCCTGAGCTTTATTATATACTCTTGTATTGTACTTTAGCTCCATTTTAGTTGTAAACTGCTTGTTGTCTGTAATAAAAATTATCTAACTAGAATACAGTTATGCTTTAGCTGTGACACGCTGCTGAATTTTGCAACAGAGTTCTTCACAGAAAGAAACAAACATCGGGCAAAAAATAAATAAATGTGTGCAACAGGAGAAGGTGGTGGAAATGTTTACGGCGGTGTTCCATTTAGAGAAACTACTTGGGAAAAAAAAACCAGGCACATCTAAGGTGGTGCTGCAAACAAAATCACACAAATTAGTGCACCCAGGAGAGCATATAAATGTTCATGCATAAAACAAAAGGTACTGAAAGCTGGATTTAAGTGGGGAAAATAACATCAGGTTGACAGGCTGGTTTATATTTAGCCTGGTGCAGTTGGAAGACCAGGAACCACCAACAGCCTAGCCTACCTCACAGGGGTGTTGTCGAAGGGAAAATAGGAAAAGGAGAGAATATTATGTATGTTCACCACCCTGAAGTACAGATAGTCCTTGACTTACGATCACAATTGAACCCAAAATTTCAGTTGCTAAGTGAAACATTTGTTAAGGAAGTTTTGCTCCATTTTACGACCTTCCTTGCCAGAGTTGTTAAGTGAATTACTGCAGTTGTTAAATTAGTAGCATGGTTGTTACGCTTCCCCATTGACTTTGCTTGTTAGAAGACTGCAAAAGGGGATCACATGACCCCAGGACACTGCAACTGTCTTAAATATGAGTCAGTTGCCAAGTGTCCAAAGTTTGATCACGTGACCATAGGGATGCTGCAATGGTGGTGTGAAAAATGGCCGTAAGTGCCTTTTTTCAATGCCATTGTAGCTTCGAATAATCATTAAGTGAAGCATTTAGGACTACCTGGACATCTGTTTCCAAGTGGGCATCCAGTGATTTTTTTTTTCTGCCTGTGGTCCCCGAGAAGGAGGAAGCAAGAGATCTGTCCTACTCTTCACCTTGCCTATATTGTCTGTCTGTCTGACTGTCATCTGGCCATCTGTGTAATCCGTTTTTTCTGTTCGGACCCAGCTCCCCAAACATGACAAGCCCTCTGACGTGAACTCAAAAGATTCCTTTTTTATGAGTGCCGGCAGTCCCAGCAAAAATTTTCTCTCACAGGCTAAGAGGTCCGTCCGTCCAGAAGATGAATAGTTGTCTGCCACACCTATTCATCTCCACCCTCTGCCTTTTATCCCCAGAGCTAGGATAGGGCCTCATGAGCAACAGTGGCTCTTCCTCCCCCAGGATCAGTCCAAGGCTTTCCACTGCTCTCCTCTTCTCTGCCTTGAGCACAGCCTCATGTCAGGCACTGGACCCAGCTGTTCCTCCTCTTCTTCATCAACCACCTCCAGACCTGGGGGCTGTTGGCTCTCCATCTGAGGGCTGACGGATGGCCCAGGCTCTGCCTCTGTATCTCTCTCTGGCAGCTCCATTCCCTCTTCCCCCTTGGAACTCCCTGGTTGCCCTGATGCTGACCCTGACTCCCACGCCTCCTCCTCCTCTGATTTGGCTGCTGGAGGGGCCAGTGGCCGACAGGCCACAACGTTTCCTCTCCTAAAGGAGGAAGAGGTTGCTTTGTATAGATCTATCTGTATGGGGCTCCTCTCCCACCCTCCAAATGTTCTGTGGGCTGTACTCTGTGGGCTTTATTAACATGCAAATTAGCATAAGCTGACTGGCTCATTTAGCTGCGACTGTCTCTCAGACAGTCACGCAACAATGGAAAATGCTAATCGGGTTCTAGAAATGGATGGGGCTTCAGTCTCATTGAACAGAAGTGCAGACGAGGCAAGGTTTGAAGCACTGAAATCTCACTTCAGCCACGAGGCTGGAAGGTAAGAACTTCTCCCTTGCTGCTCCCCTGTTCCCGGATGAGGCTCTGGGGTGTAAAACGTGGAGGTGATCTACACAACAGCCAACCTTCCTAGGGTAGTATAAAAGATCTTGGAGATTGTGATGCTAGTGTCAACCCGGAAGCCATTTTTTAAGCTGGAGCTGTTTTGGGAGCATCTTCAGGTCTGCCACAGCCAGGCCGGTTGGAGCTGTGAGAACCTATGGGGGGGAGATAGAGATACTTGGGGATGTGTAGCCAAAACAACATTCTTTCCCGTGGGAGCCAAGGACATTCTACCAGCTGTTGGAGAGGCATGGACCAAGGCCAGCCAGGATGGTGGCTGCAACCTGGTTGGTCTCCATAGTTGCCTACCTCTGTTCTAGGAGTTGGCATTATCTACTTTCCTTTTTCATTAACTAGTAAAGCTCCAGGTAACATCTCTCTGGAGTCAAACTCAGTTCCTTCTAGTGCAGGAGTGTCAAACTTAAGGCCCAGGGGCCAGATCTGGCCCACGGGGTGCTTAGACCTGCCATGGGGCCACCCTGAAAACAGCAGGAGACCAGCCCATGGTGCCTCTGCCAGTGAAAACAGAGCTTGGGAGGGCCATGTGCTCCATTTTTACTGGCAGAGGGTTGCAGGAGGCCATGGCAGCCGAAAATGGAGCTCGGGAGCCCGTTTTTGCTGGCAGAGCACTCAGGCTACCACAGGCGCCCCTGACACGAGTGACGTCAAGCTGGCCATGCCCACCCTGGCCATGCCCACTCCACCCTCCTAAGGTCAAACGCAACCCTGATGCGGCCCTCAATGAAATCAAGTTTGACACCCCTGTTCTTGTGCCTCCATGGACATAAATACATTGCTTTCTTGCCATCAATAAGGAATCATTTTGCAAATATTTGCTATGGGAATTATTGTTTTTTAACTTCCCAGTCTAGTCTACAACCCTGGCATTTTCCTGATTGTCTCCTACTGAAGTACTAACCAGGTCCAACAAGTAAAGTTGGCTAGGTGGTGCCAACAATTGTTTCCACTCATTACCTCATGCCACAATCCTATATCACTGGCTTTGCCATACATTGACATTCAAAGCATGTGCCTAGGACCAGGCTGCCTCCTGGCAATAGAGCATCAGATCAGACTGAGAACTTAAGACTCAGTACTACTCCTTAATAGTTTCTTTATCTTTGCCCATATTATTTGCAAGAACAAGACAGATAGCAAATTACAGCCGGGGAGGTAGAACTACCATCATTCAGTGCTAACCCATTTGGTTTTAAAATTGCAGCCTTCAAACTAAGTGGAAATTGGAGTCGTTCTTTTAAAAATATCAATTCTGCAACCCATTAAAGCTGAAAAACGTAGAGAATTGGGAAAGAGGAAGTGTTAGTTTGATTTTTTTTTTGATTTTTTTTTTAAAGCAACTCTCTCCTTCCCAAAAAACCCACCCCGTGCATCTGATTTCTGTTTCATGCAGTAGCATTATAATCTAGTTTTATTTTAACATTTTATTGTATTGACTTTCTTTACTGCTGGATACCTTTCATGGTACTGTATATAAGCGAGTACATATTGGTGAACTACTATAATTTTTTAAAATAAATGTTTTTAAGAGACTCTTCTGGATGCCAGCACAACACACTTTCTCTCTTTAGAGAACTAAATGTTCTTGAGCACATATTTATTCATTTGTTCTCTCCAAGAAACTCAAGCTAATATCCATGGATCTCTACCCTAATATTACTTTATAATGTTCAACAATTCTTTTGTATGTGAACAAGACTGTTACAACTTTTTCAAGAAGCTTTAGTTAAAGCACAACTTGTGAAATTGCTCACAGATTATACTCTGCCCAAAAGTGGCTTACTTATTTTTGTCTTGAGTAAACCCTGTCACTTTAATACAGAAGCCATGGCTTATGGGTTAGTATATTACATAATAAACTCATCCAAATTTGGTTTGCTCAGTAAACCAAGGCTAAGCAAACTATAGCTGATGCAATGTTTGTCCCAGCCTAAATTGGATCGGGCCAGATTGAGCTTTATTATGATCTGCTAAACCACAATGTTGTCTGCAACGTGTATTCAACTGTGACTCTTTCAGGCTTCAAAGACGTCTTTCCCAGCTATGCCAGATAACTAACTAAAGGATCTTTTGCAGGAAAAATTCTGTATCAGTGCTCATATCTGGACATCCAACCAACCTACTATGTTTACATTAGGGTAGCGTAGGATAGTAGGATACATTTTATCAGCTGAACTGAGTGACTTCATGCACATATGTTAAATCTGGTTACCTTAAGCCCTGGTAGTGCATGGTGGTCTGTTTTTATTTTGTGAGTTCCTATGTGAACTCAGTCTACTTAGTTAATCTATAATTAAATCATAGAATCATAGAAACACAGAGCCGGAAAGGACTTCAGAGATCTTCTAGTCCAACTGCTTACTCAAGGCAGGAGACCTTATACCAATCCAGTCAAATAGTTGTTCAGTCTATTTTTGAAAACCTCCAGTGATGAAGCATCCACAGCCCTAGGAAGCAAGCTATTCCATTGATTAATTGCTTTGTCAGAACATTTCTCTTTATTTCTAGGTAGGATCTCTCTTTAACAAGATTGCACCTATTACTTCTTTTCCTGCCCTCTGGTGCCTTGGAGAATAAGTCAATCCCTTCTTTTTTTGTGACAGCCCCTCGAGTATAGGTAGACAGCTGTCATGTCCCCAATCCTTCTCTTAGATAGTCTAGATTTACCTAGTTCCCTCAACTGTTTGTCATATGATTTAGCCTCCAGTCCCTTTATCATCTTTCTTGCTCTTCTCTGCACACTTACCAGGATCTCAACAATTTTTTTGTATTGTGGTGACCAGAACTGGACACAGTATTCCAAGTGTGGTTTCATCAGCACGGTGTAAAATTTGTACTATCATTCTTGTCTTGATGCTATCCCTCTGTTGAATCGGCCTAGGACTGCACCGACTTTTTGCACATACTGTGTGAAGCGCCAAAAAACATGTTAATCTAATAACTAAGTTAAGCATTGGACACAAACCTAATCAGTCTCTTCCTTCTGGATGGTCATATCCATTTTCACTCCATTCCTAAACATATTGAGCCACGGTGGCACAGTGGTTAAAGTGCAGTACTGCAGGCTACTTCTGCTGACTGCCGGCTGCCTGCAATTTGGCAGTTCAAATCTCACC
>JANHFL010000517.1:141104-153630 GCA_032468155.1 Oxyrhabdium leporinum
CATCATGGAGTGTTTGTGGGGGGGGGGGGGAAGCAACACACACATTTGCATCTCTATTCACCATCTCATACTCCACCATCAGCTACAGCAGTGTTTTTCAACTTCAACAACTTTTAAGTTGTATGAACTTCAACTCCCAGAATTCCCCAGCCAGCATGCTTTAAGATTTAAGAATTCTGGGAGTTGAAGTCCATGCATCTTAAAGTCACTGAGGTTAAGAAACATTGAGATACAGCTTTCTTGCTGATGGAGAGGGAGAAGGAGGCTCCTGGTGACCCCGTTTTTTTCTGCCAATCAACTACTCAGTGGGGAGAAATCAGGAATTTCTTCTGTTCTTGGATGTCACTGCACATGGCCTAGGGAATGAGAGCGTCCCTACCTACGTGCACAGAGAAAATGATCATCATCTAGACTCCAAGAGTCCCTTCTGAGGTCCATTTTCTTTAAGATTGGTATGCCTCTAGCAACCTTTCAAATAAAGCAGTGATTCTCAAAGTGTGGTCTGGGGGCTCCTGGGGTCCCTATAAGCCTTTCAGACAGTCTTCAAAATCAAATAAATACATTTAAATACCTTAGTTTACGTTTTTAATAAATATCGGTATATATAACCCACATAAACCAATGCTCTTTGACAGGGGCGGGCAACTATTGGCTATGCTGGCTCAGGAATTCTGGGAGTTGAAGTGCACAGGTCATAAAGTTGGTGTAGTTTCCCATCTGTGCTCTTTGAGGTCCTCATTTTTGCTAAAGGGGTCCCCAAAACTGCTGAAATAAAGAAAGCCATCCTACGGATGAGTATTCCGGGCAAAATAAATGAACGATTGGGTTCTGAGTGGGAAAATAAGATCCATGGGCAGGGTGGATCCTGCTCAGTCTCTTTCTCCTTCAGCAAAGGCAAAACTGAATCTTGCTCTGGCATGTTTTGTGTGCTCCAGCCGACTGTGCTAGTCTCCCCAAAGATGATGCTTGCAACAGGCTTCTGCTGTTGTGTACTGCTGGGTATTTCTCCAGCTGGAGAATTAATCCTTTGCGAGTGCAAGGAATTCTACCTAATTGCTCCCTTCCTGTGCTTAGTGTGTGATTTTAATGGCTGCTTGTGCATGGAGGGCAGTAGCAATTGGGCTGCTGAGCCCTTTGTACTTGCCTTCCTTCTTGCAAATGAGAAAAAGCTCACCGCCAGCAATATTACAGGCAGGGAAGGGATTTCTGATGTAGCACCTGGTCTATAGGCTCATCCACCTGCAGAGATGAGCACAGCATCCCTAGTCTTGGATTCAGACAGAGTGGAAAAGGAGGCGGAAAGAGAGGAGGAAAAGGAGAGAACAAGAAAGAAGATATCTGGCAGAAGTTGGTGCACAGGCCTGCTTAATAGAGATAATCAGATAGCGTTGTGTCATTTGCTTCCAAGAAATGCCACCAAATCTCCTGGGGTCTGATAACTGCAGCTTCAGCTGCCCTCAGATCAAATTGTGAGCGCTCTTAGCTAGCACCAGGGCAAGGGTTCAGGCCTCTCCTGGCCTCCAAATTGTTAGTCCCTACAGCATTTTCTGGTCATTGCTGAATGACATTCCTGGCCTTCGTTATAAAGTATTGCACAATTATTAAGCATTCCACTGGTCGTTTAGTAGTTCCCTGCCCAGTTGGGATCTTCACATATGGAAATGGCTCAATGTTTGGTTTATCAGTGGAATAGAGGGAAGCTGACCCTTTTAGCCCCAGTTTTCAAAAGAAGTGCTTGGCTAAAAGGCTTTGCAGGTTTTGTTTTTGGACATATTTCAACCATCTTATAGCAAAAGGCAAATTCTGCATGCGGGTCACCTCCTGTCATTGCTTCAAAGGAGGAGATGAGTGGACTGTAGGAAAATCATCTGCTTGAAGCTCTACGGAGATCTGCAACTCAGAGTCAACTAAGGTAGTAAGGTTGGAGTTCTTCTAAAGAAGGTTCTACTCGCACACTCTCTTACCAGTGATCTTGCTGGTCACTATTAGGATTTTGTGTCCAAAACCTCTTGACATCACTGGGTTGTCTAATCACTAGGTTTGTCTATGGAGATTCTCAGTCATCCAGGTCACAGTTGTCCCAAAGATGCTTTTTTCAAAAGGCAACTGGACTTTGTTTTTCCTTGAAGATGTTTCGCTTCTCATCCAAGAAGCTCCTTCAGTTCTGAAGCTTCTCATCTCCTCCTTCAAAGTAATGCCAGCAGGAGAAGCTAAGCAAAAGGTCTTCGAGGAAAAACCAAAGTCCGCCTGCCTTTTGAAAAAGCACCTTTGGGATAATCACTGAGTTGTTGAATGGAGAAGGAAGTCAACTTAATAAATAAGGCAGCTTTCGATCATCCTACAACCCTTTCATTTTGTTTAAGCCAATTTGCTGCATCATGTGCCTTGCAGGCTATTAATGTAATGCCTCGCTGCTTTTGTACCTTGGCCTTAACCCAACAAGCATCACACCATGGATGAGTCTGCTGTGAAAGCAAAAAAGGGGAGGAAAAGTCCCCACACCCAGCCGAGAAACATATCCACCAACACTTTACAGTTTGAAAAATGAAACCCATTTCTGTTCCTACACCAAGTATCACAGTGAGGAATCTGCCTCTTCCTCTATGTGGATTCTAAAGATGCCTTAGATGATGCTGTATGTATTTGCTTTGATTGTTCTTCTCTAACTCCTGAATTACTGTTCTTTCTTCTTTAAAAAGCTAAATTTTATAGGGTTGGTCTTTCTTCTTTAAAAAGAGTATATAAGTCTTGTTGGACCACACCAATAGCAACTGGGATCAGCATCTTACTTTTTGTACTAGTCTCCCAGGGGACTCAAAGATCCTTAAAAGAATTGTCCCCCAACCAATTAATATTTTATTAGTAGCCTCTTGGCTCTGAACACAAAACCCCATAGATTTTACATGCGCACATATACCACTCAATCATATATGCACCAGATTAGCTACAGATTTAGCAGCTTAATTTGAATAACGTGATAAATTCAATCTTGATTTAAGCTTTCTGTATTTAGTGTACTGGCTGAACGTCTGCTATTTGTTTATAGTGCAGAGTATTATATAAATCCAAAAATCTGATTAATTTAGTAATCTGTCACATAAACACAGCCCCATCATACTTACAGCCAGGTTCCCACGCTGTGGTAAACCATAATATGTATGACTTCTTGGATAAACTTTGATAAGTTTATGGCTACAAATGAAAAGGAAACACAATTGTTAAATTTCATGGAGTAGTCTATTGAGATTCTCAATCATCCATGTCATGATTGTTTCAAAGGTTCTTTTCCAAAAAGCAAATGGACTTCCTTGGTTTTTTCTTTGAATATGTTTCCCTTCTCATCCAAGAACCTTCTTTGGTTCAATTCACTTCTTTGCTCTGCTGTCTTCCTTGGAGCTGACACACATTTCATTTAATGCTGCCTTAGCAGGAAATGATTGCTTCCACCCAGCTCTTATAATTAAAACAGAGTAATGAGTGCTAATGGATATTTATTTGACTGTTACCTTGTCATCCATTTATTGATGCAAATATATTCAGAATCATTAAATGCTTTATCCAGCCCAACAGTTCACAATCTCTGTGGGAATCTCAGTTCCTGCCACCATTTTGGCCACAGCACTGGAATAAAAGAGTGATTCCATCTTTGCTTTCTAAAGATCATTTTTTTCCCAACACTATTTTTCTCCTTGAGGAAAAAGTCTCCTTAGGTTGTGCTCTGAAATACTTCCTACAAATCCCGCGTTCTGTTCATCTAAAATGCACGAATTAAGAACAACCTTCCTGCAGCCTAGTGGTCTTCAAATATGCCCAGAGGACCAAATTCTAGAACTCTTAGCCAACCAGCAGATCTGGAGAGCACCTGGTAGAAAAGGCTGATCTATGAAGTTTAGTTATACCAGCAGGCTTTATGATTGATATCAAGCAAGAATATTGGCCTGTGGAAGATCTGTTTACTGACTTTACTGAGCATGCTCCATAACTATGGAGTACTGATAAAAATAGGGACAATGTGGAAGGAATGGAATAGTTTGGGAAAGGGTACATTTATTTGGCTAAAGCGCTAAATTCAATACCATCCCCCTTAATTGCAGCCATTTAACAATGTTCACTTCAAATTTATGCTAGATCTCTTTCACTTGACTTTACAAGTACTATGGGGAAATGTAAGAATTAATGCTCAAATAATTATACACACTTATTTTTAGGTTTACATATATGGATAATGACTCATATGGAATAAGAATAATTCCTAAAGTCTGAAGCTTGGATGAGATAAGAATAGCAAACTCTTCAGTAGGGGGATTTCCCTTGGCACTTGGAGCCACCGTAAGATAGATTAAAATTGCTTCTGATTTTAGACCTCTTGGAATGGGAGTTCACCACAGTTAAAAGCAAAATCAACAATGGGGAAATATCCTAATTTTCTCAAGTTATCTATGAGGACTCAGTCAGCTAGTTGCAGATGATTATCTTTCTCCAAGGAGTTATTTCAAGATTTTCCTCCAACTGACCTGAATTCCAGAGATGTCACTGCCTTTTTCCGACTTAGATGGGAGACAAGAAAATCCTGTTGATTTGATCCAGTGCCCATTGCTCCACTGACAGAAAAAAAATGTGTGCCACATCAACCACTATTAATTGTGTTGTAGGGACAGACAAATTCATATATACAAGAGGAACCACTCTCCTCAGGGAAGCTTTGTCAACTGTGTTGGTTAGCAACTTGCTATTTCAACTGATCCATCCCACCAGATCTAGCATAACTCTATAAGCAACAAACTAGGCCTCTTTCTTTTACAGGAGTGGAAATGTGGAAAAGGAATACCTTAAAAATCTTTAAAACAAAAAAAGCACTCTGAAATTGTGGCCCAAATCCATTTTTCCATCAGTACGCATGGTTCTTGATTTTCTGATATGCAAAGCTCAGTTACCCGTCCTTGGCTGTGATTTTTCCCTACCTCAATTTTTCAATGAGTATTACAAGAAACTGGGGCTGGTGAAAACATATATTATGACGATCTCCCTCCATTGTTGAAGGAGCCCAGGCTGGAGTATAATTGTAGAAACTGATGGGTTTACTTTTTCAGCAAGCTCTTGAAATTATATCCTGGCCTAAGAGATCCCCAAATCTCCTTCACCATCATATGTTAGAATTTTGCTTTTAACGTCATGAACCCCTTAAGCAGTTAAAAACCAAAATTATACCCCATCTGTGGAACCGCCTCCCAAATAATTTTGTCCTTAATATTTAAATATGGCTAAGCTCATACAAGCTTGCCACATCTCATTAAATGATGGTGTCACCCTGGGCTTATCATGCAGTTGAAATTTTATGGAGCACTCATCGAGATGTTGACTTTTCATTGTCTAAATCAGGGGTGTCAAACTCAAGGCCTGTTTTCACTGGCAGAGCACTCGGGCACCCACAGGCATCCCCAATATGTGTGGCATTGAGCTGGCCATGTCCATCCTGGCCATGCCCACCCCAGCCACCCCAAGGTCAAACACAACCCTGATGAGGCCCTCAATGAAATCGAGTTTGACACCCCTAGCCTAAATAATATTCCAAGCTATATTATATACTATATGAAAAATGCTTTCTGGAGTCTGGACAGACAGGTGTTTCCCACTGTTCTGCAACCCCTCTCTTCCTCATCAATATTACTCATCTTACTTCAAGAGGAAGAGCCTCAGAAGATTACCTCAGACATATAGAAGAGATCCAATGCCACGTGGTGCTGGGTCTAGGAAAACTCACTGCGGCCAACTCACCATCTTCAAATCCTCAGTTGTCCTATTCCAGTGGTGCCAATCACCCAGTGTGCACCAAGGGCATTGAGATGCCACACTTCTCTGCCCATTGCAAAAATGCTAAGCATTGCCCCACCCCCCAAAAAAAAATCCTGGCTGTTTGTGTGACAATGATTATCTAGTGCCTCCAGGCATGAAATGCAATTAACCTCCTCTGCACAAGAATAACCAGTAGTGTTAACATCAGTCACCTCCTAACAACAGCAAGGCCATTTCCAAATCTGAAAAGGAAGAGGAGAAAACAGAAACAGACTTAAGAGCTAGCAGAGAAGCTTCAGGGCCGCAAGCTTTGACAGCATCAAAGCTTCTTGCCCATTGCTAATGGGTAAGTGGTTATTTTTTGATCCTGAACCACATGAGAAATTGATGCTGTGGCACACTCGCATTTAAAAATAGCAGGGAAGATGTTTTATTGGAATGCTTGGGCTAAACACGGGACCAACGCTTTAAATCAGGTGATTTCTAATGTTCTTTCAAAGCTTTTGACAGGTTGAGTGTTAAGTAAGACTTCCCTATGATATTCCTTTGACAATACATACAATTGAAAGATGTATTAATTAAACAGAATGATGCAGCATACATTGTTTTAGGATTTTAAGTGCATTTTTAAGGGATGCAGCACTTAAATCGAAATCAAAAACTCAATTTTATGAAGACTTTAACAATCAAATGAAAGTTAGTAACAAATCTTGTTGGAAGAAATATCCATCTGGTTCAGTTCCAAGTCAGGAGAAAGGCACTGGAGACAAAATGGAGGCTGGAGGCTGATTGGAAAGAGGGTCCATTTATTGATGAAGCAGAACCACCAAGCACCAAGTGATTCTGGGTAGCTGATCACATGGAGTTGAGAGAGAGGTATTTAAACCCTCTCTTGGGCTTTGTACTTGAACTTCCTGTTCCTGTGCAAGAACATGTATTCTATTGGCTGCTGTAGGTTGTCTGAGTCCCAGGTTTGGTTGAAGTTTGCTGAGTGATGCAATATCCTTAGGAGATTTTGTGAGCTCTGCTGCTAGATAATCCTATTTTGTTCTGGAGGGTCATGTCTTAATTCCATCACCCTGGAGCTGCAGGTCTTTTGTCTTGTAGATAGGATGGCCAAGTCCAGCTGGGGCTATTAAGAAAGGTGGGGACTGCTTTCTAAGAGCATGTTTCTCCTTTTGGAAAATATAATATTCTGCCTTTTTTAATATTTTCATACATATTTCATTCTTCTAGGAGAGAGATGAGTGCTAGCTTTGTACACCTTCAAGAAACTGTCAGAGTTTGGCAACAAAGGAGGTGGATGGCCTTTATTTTGTTCCCCTTCCATTTCTCAAAAAAATAAAAATAAAATCCCATCTCCATGGGAGGACTAAATCTGCTTCATTTTCAGGCCCATTTTTGGCTTAAAGGAGGAAGTATCAAATGCTAAATTTTCCCTGTGCAATGAGAGGTTCTGGGATAATCTGATGGTTCAAGAGATATTGTTTTAAACTTCATATGCAATATTATCGCACTGCTCTGCTGGTTAATTGACTGGGAATATTTCACCTGCCAACTGGTTCCCAAGATAGTTTTGCAAAGATAAGAAAAAATAGCAAATAATAATAAAGCAAAATAAGAGTGTCCCTGTGAGGGGTTTGCTTGTGAGATCCCTCAAAGAATTTACTTAGCCACCTTCGAGGGCATTATACTTAGTACTAGTATACTAGATATTGTAGTATGTACAATATCTAGTACACCGGTATTAGTATAAGTATTTTAAGTACTTGAGGGGCTGTCACAGAGAAGAGGGGTTCGATCTAATCTCCAAAGGACAAAGAGGGCAGAATAAGAAGTAACAGATGGAATATTATCAAAAAGATATCCAATCTAGAATTAAGGAAAACAATCCTGATTGTGAGAACAATTAATGAATGGAAGTTCTGGAGGCAAGTTCTGGCTTGCCTCCAGAATATGTCAGTGCTCCATCACTGGAAGTTGTTGAGGTTGTTTGGGATCTCCTGCTTGATCAGGAAGTTGATCTAGAAGACCTCTAAGGTCCCTTCCAACATTATTATTCTGTATTCTATGTTATAATCAGTTCTTTGTGTATATGTGATTATGGGTAGAGGAGTTGAGGGTTTCAGCCAGCCAGTCAGTTACATCTTCTTGCAGAATTTTCCTTTCTATTCTGGGAGAGTAAGCATTTTGTACCCACAGACTATGCTCACTGCTCTTTGGAGCATTCTTCATCTTTGGAGCTGTTGTGACAACCCCAGCTAGACCAGAAAACTCTGGCTTCTGTAATCCATACCTTGGTCACCACTTGGAAGGACAGTCAAATACCTACATGTGGAGCAGCCTTTAGAGATGAGTTACGTAAAGGCTATCATTGATCCAGAATGCAGTAGTGAGATGACTGGTATGTTATACCACCACCCAAAATGGGGTTGCTGAGGCTACCGATAGGCTTCTGGGTCTATTAACCCTACCTGAATTGTATTGGTGAGAACACCTCAAGAAGGTGTTCTATTAAGATTTCTTCCTCCATCTGAAGTTAGGGGGACATGGATGAGATGAGGTGCCTTTTCTTTGCAGCTCCTCCAACTCTCTTCTTCCAGAGGTTCATATAATCTCCTCCCTTGTAATATGTAGAATATCATTGAAAATACCATTATTTTATTTATTCCTCAAACTTCATGCTGCCCATCTCAACAAAGGTGATCCTAGGTGGCATTCATTAAGTCTTCATCATAGTTAAATGCTATGGGTATCTCTCATGAGCAAGAATTTATTATGGATATATATCTATTTTTAAAGGGAATCTATTGCAATCTTCCCAGAACTGGATCTCCAGTTCCTGGCAGCTGCAACGCTTTTGACTAACTGAAGTTTCCGGACCATCTTCAAGGACAACATCACCTGTAAATGTGTTGCATAATGGTGAAAGATGCAGTCTTTACAGCTGTCCGTCAAGTAGCCTGTTAGAAATACAAATCGCTTTGGAGGAATTAATTGAATGCCTCCACCTCGGCTTCCTTCCCCTCCCCCTCCCATATAAATATAATAAGTGATAAGTAGGAAGTACTAATAATAATAAGTGACCCGGCAAGGCAGCGAGCATGGTGGAAGACCTCATTCAAAGTAATTAGCAATCCATCATTTCTCTCCACCGCACCAAATTTTCATACTGACCTTGGGCCAAATGCATTTGAGATAAAGCAGCTCTGTGTTAATTATAAATAATACCTAAACTGCCTCCACCAAGGTTAGTCCCTGGAAAAGATGGGAATGAAATTGGCAGTGGCTCAGAAAGAAAGAGAAAAGTATGACTGGGTGAGTTCACCCAAATTCACCACCACAGTTATCCAAATTCAGCTTCTGGAACGCTGCACGCTTTAAGTTGAGGTAGGCCTCAACTTAAAACAAGTTTAGCTACAACACCACTGAAAAAAAGTGACTGAGGACCATTCCCCCCCCACACACACACACACTTATGACCGTTGACGCATCCCCAAGGGTTCTATCATCAAAATTCAGACACTTGGCAACTGACTCATATTTATGACCATTGCAGTGTCCTGGAGTTATGGATCCCCTTTTATGACCTTCTCAGAAGCAAAGTCAAAAGGGAAGCCGAATTCAATTAACAACCATATTGCTAACTTAACAGGGATTCATTTAAGAACCGCGGCAAGAAAAGTCGCAAAATGGGACCAAACTCACTTAACAAATGTCTCACTTAGCAACATAAACTTTGGGCTCAATTGTGGTCGTACATTGAGGACTACCTATAGTCTACTGTTCCTCTAATTTGCATAATTCAGATTGTTTAGCCTGGTTTCTACTACTCATGGAGATTGGAATAAAGCTTCTGAGAAGCACCAAAACTGTAGATCTTAAAACAATTTTTCTGACCTCATTCCAAGTACCACTTCTGCTCTATTACAGGATCAGAATTATTTTTGCAAAATGCATCCAGCATCTATTTATGGAAATCCCTCAATGGAAGGAAAACTCAAAGCCAATAACGCTCTGTTATATTTGCTTGTGCATATACTTTTTCTACTTTTCCTTAAAATATCCCATGGGGAAACCTTAAATGTGGGAAATCCTATCCATATAGTGAAATGTTACTTTCCCAAGGCAAAAAAAAACCCCTATCTCCTTTTTCAGCAAATTGGCTCAGTGTTTAGAAACTGAAGTCTTCGTGATTCCTGTAATCATGTTAAAAGCAAAAAAAACTTCCTTCCCTGCATGTAGAAAGATAAGATTGCAGTTTCTCACTCATCTGTTATTTTTCCAAGGCTGGAGATGGAAGAGGCTGAAAAAAAAATCAGACTAGAAAAAGCATAGTTGAAGATGTATCAGGGTTGTTTTTTTTTGTTTTCATTTTAATTATTCACCTTTGGATATTGAGTTGGGAGAAGGATGCACTTTGAATGCTGGTTGTTCTTAAAAAGTGTTTCATTTCTTGGCTGATTACACATTACACCCTTTTTTTCCTCTGCCCTGTGAAACCCCCTTCATGCAAAAATGCTGAGATTGGAAGGAAGCATATAGAAAGTGGTGAGAGAGAGAGAGAGAGAGAGAGAGAGAGAGAGAAGAAGAAGAAGGAGAAGGAGGAGGAGGAGGATAATTATTGATCCGGAGCTATGTTATTGGCTCCAGAGGCCTTTCCGAAAGGGCCTCTGATGGTGAAACGGAGGCCGGGGGTGACACGTACAAGCTGCAACAAGTGGACGCAGAAGTGGGCCAGCAGTGGGCTTCTGCTGGGTGGGGCTGTCGGTGCCACTGCAAGGTGAGTCAATGAAAGACACCCCCCTCCCCCCAAAATAAGATCTGGTGCCTATTTTGGTGGCAAAAATATATATGACCGGGTCTTATTTTTGGGAAAACAAGGTAGACTAATATACATTAGTCTATGTACAATTACAACTGTTAATTGCTGTAATAATATATTATACTTTGTTTCTATTCTTTTTTATGTTGTACCTTTTCCCTTTCTAAAGCACTTTTGGGGGTTAGTTTCTGTACAATTATTAAGAGCAGCCCCTGTCCGTGCTAGTTTTTCACTGCGTGGGAACCCAGCCATAAAGTTGTAAACCATACTTGTTGGCTTTATTTAATATGGGAAGCCAACCATGGTGATTTATGCCAGAAACCAAGGTTAAGACAAAGCATGGCTTAAAGCACAGGATGTATGTATCCAGCCAATAAATTGGAGTTCTGTGTAGGTAATACAGGAAGAAAATGGCTTTGCAAAACCCTAGAACAGAAGAGCAAGTAAGGTTTAAAATTAGGTGAATAAAGCTGCTAAGAGTTTATGGAGTTAACATCTCTCTGCACGTCTGGAATGCCATTCATAACCTGTTGGAATGTCTTAACTACTATTTTGTTTTCTTAACACATATTTCAGCACCTGAAATTTGAGCTCACTGATACAGTATAAGATTACAAGATCTATTTCACCTCAAAGTCCTACTACACACATGTTCTCACTTGAGAAAAGATCCTCCAGGGACTGAAATACTTATCTGAGTTTCTCAACTGGAAACCTTGATCTGTTGGTGTTTATTTAGATAATCCCTCTCAACGCCAGATCCAGAAAAGATATTTTTTTTTTTTGCAAGGTTACCCTGATTAGTTAACTCTGCATTGAGAGTACAAGAACTCTTACAACACTCTTACACGGTGGAAGCATTTTTGTGCCTTCGCTGGCTCACAGGAGGGGACTTGGTCTAAAGTTGTATGAATTGAACAGACAACTCAGGCCAATCTTCTTGCTCAGAAAGTGTGATGTTTTTCAGGAAGAAGGTTGTTGTTGGTCTGTGGATGGCATGCTGATGAATATATTTACATAAATAAAAGAGCATGCAGCCATACCCAAGTCATTGAAAACAGAGTGTGCACCTACTCAAAATAGAGACGACCAGGAGACGGTGAGTTCTAGGCCCGCCTTAGACATGAAAGCAGATGGATGTCTTTGGGCCAATCACCAGGAGATAGTGACTTCTAGTCCCACCTTAGCTTGAAAGATGGCTGGGTGACTTTGGGCCAGTCACTCTCAGCCCATCTGACCCAACAGGGTTGTTATGGGGAAAATAGGAGGAGGAGTATTATGTTTACCACTTTGAATTATTTATAAAAATAATAAGGGGGGCACACAAAAAAAAGGTAAAGGTTTCCCATGCCCAATTATGTCTGATTCTAGGGGGCAATGCTCACCTCTGATAAATAAACAAATAAAGAATACACAGCTAGGAAAGGCAACCTTCATAGTTATGATTTTTTTCCTAAGCTTCACAGGGGCGGCATCAGATCTGTTTCAAGAATGAACTGACTAAGCAATGGCATCATTCTGGGCTTACTTTTGGCTGTCTCTCTTTGCACACAGCTTCCCATTTGCAACAGGAGAACACCAGGACTGCAAAAAGCAGGAAGAATGACAAACTTGGCTCAACAGCAGTAAGTGCAAGAGAGATCTTAAGAGTCCCAGTGGATAATTGCTTAAATATGAGCCAACAGTATGTGGCGGTTGTCAAAAATGCCAATGCAGTCCTAGGCTACGTAAACAGAGGGATAGAATCCAGATCACATCAAGTCTTAACGCTGCTTTATAAGGCCTTGGTAAGGCCACACTTGGAATACTGCATCCAGGTTTGGTCGCCACAATGCAAAGAAGATGTTGATATTCTAGAAAGAGTGCAGAGAAGAGTAACAAAGATGATTAGGGGACTGGAGGCTAAAA
>JANHFL010000517.1:167467-179097 GCA_032468155.1 Oxyrhabdium leporinum
GAGGAGGAGGAGGAGGAGGAGGAGGAGGAGGAGGAGGAGGAGGAGGAGGAAAGACTTAGACCATCAAATCCAATCCTTTGCTCAGAGAGCAGGAATCCCCCGACAGATGGAATGAAAATGGGAACCAGAGTTCCACCCATTTGGATAACTTTCCAAATCAGCTATCATTGTCTAACTTTTTACACTATAAAATACATTTGAATCTAGAAAATCAGCTCAGATAGGAAAATCAGTTTAGCTCAGTTTATACCTCTGAGCTGGGTAGCCAGATCAAGTTAATTATTAATTATTACTTCTATATCATCTTTAAAAAAAAATTTTTTTAGAAAGATTTGTGCATGTACCCCAATTGTCCAAATTGATTTGGAGGTCTCCAAGTTAACAATCTAAATCAATTTTCCAATTCAGTTCAGAAACCCTGTTTAGTTCAGAGATTCAACTGAATGGCTTTCAGATTTGCAGGCAAACTCACTGCCAGGAGTTCGATCCTAATCAGCTCAAGGTTGACTCAGCCTTCCAGCCTTCCTAGGTCGGTAAAATGAGGACCCAGATTGTTGGAGGCAATATGCCGACTCTGTAAACCACTTAGGACTGCAAAGCACTGTGAAGTGGTATATAAGTCTAGGTGTTATTGCTATTGCTATACCTTTGGATAGATGGTAGATAACTTCAATCTTTGTTCTCATCATCTCACCTATTCCCCCCCCCCCAATATGCAGGACTCAGATATGATAGGTCTTCCAAAAGGACCTTCCTACATATAGAAGATCCCATAGTCATCCTACTGAAAATCTACCCTTTCAACAGAAATGAAACAGAAATGCCCAGTTATCCTTGTAAGCTAACAATATTTATGAAAGCTAACAAAGCATAGGATATGGAATTGTAGATGTATTTATTGATCTGATGTAGAGATTTGATGGTCATTTTGCCAAAAGTTCATTAAGTGGATTTAGGCCACTCTAAGGTCTAGTAGCAAAATAAATAAATAAAAATGGTTAGGATTCTCAAAGCAGTCTCTCCTTTTTTAAAACCACTGCTAACAGAGGAAAAGACGGGGTGTCAAATGGGATAACAGGATCTTGTCTGCAATATTCCAGGCTCCCATTAGATAGCAGCAAAATACTCCCATTTGCATCTATTTGCTTCCATCTAGTGGCCGTATAGAAATTTACATACAGATTCTCTAGAAAGGAAATGGAATTGTCCCAAAACAGGAAAAAATGGCATGAATACTGCTGTGGTTCTGGCCCCACCCAGGGCTTTCTTTGCCCTGAATCGCTCTGCTTCACCCCTTTATCTACAAACACTACAGGGTTGTGGAGAAAATTTCAAGAAGTGTTTTGAATCCTCCAAAATAGTTTATCTGTATACTAAGCCTTGAGCATGCGTCCAAATATGTTGCCGGTTGAGCACATTTTGCCAAAAAAATAAAGGGGAGGAGGGAGAAAAGCTGAACCCTGCATATGGAGATGAATATATGAGATTGGCTCCCCACGAGCAGGGATCCAACATGGGCAGACTTTTCCGGCAGTTACCAGATGGTTGCATGAGTTGGCCCTCAGTCATCCATGGGTAGATTCCAGTTTTCCATTGGCACAGGCGAATTTTGTTCCTCTGGCTTCCCTCATCCCTCCACCAACATTTTCTTTTTCACAAATTGGGCTCACAACAAGACCGTTGGAAGCCTTGCATGGGTTCTGCCTAGGAACCACCAAGCCTAGGGTGAGCTTTCTTCATAATGATTTGGACAAGGGCGAAAACCAAACCTCTGAAAAGTCTGGAGACATATAAGGGAGTCTAGATTGGCAGCACGAGAACTTGCTTTGCAGAAGGAAAGTCACGATTCAAACTCTGCATGGTGATTTCTGTTTAAAAGAGCAGTTCAAAACAAGGTTGAGGTACCTAGAGACAATATATGCAACCCTCTCCTCGCCACACAACCCTTCAAGTGCAGAAATTGGAGGGCACAATGGAACATTGGCATTGTGCTTCCCCATCCTTTTCAGGCAGAAGACCCATGGAAACCCTTTTGTAAGTGAACAAACAGACTAAAACAAAAGACTCCCCCCCCCTCAAACAAAAAAACCCTTATCCAGGCATTGAGTGCTGCATTCCCCAATTTGCGTTACTGATTTTAACAGCTACCCAGTTTAACCCTTAGAATGCCTGGAGAGAGGAATGATCCAAGGTACCTTCTTATGGCCTGACCATTAGTGATTCCTCTACCAAGCCACCTGGTTTTAACCTGCTCGCTCTGTCTGGACTAAATTGAAGAGAATTAGGTGTGATACTGGAAGAAGTGCCTCTGCTCTGTACAGTGGGGATGGAAAGATTCCCCTTGTTTTGAGTGTAGTGCTGATATGCAAACTATTATTATAATTGTATTATGCAGGATTGCTTATGATGTACATTCTCTGGTACCCTAGAAGATCTGCATGAAGCAACACCAGAAGTGATTGCCTGAGTAGCTGAACTGGATATCCACTTATGAGGCCATTGCCATAGCCCCATAGAAGTTTTGTATATAATTATGTCGCTTGTGTGTACATGTTTACTTCTGTACTGTCAAGTTCTCAACATATGTTTAGCTAAATAATAATAATTGCTGACCTCAGCCTCTTGCTCCCTCCATTGTGGCTATTGGTGACCTCCTTCACATGTAGAGTTCTCTCCGTAGCTCAGCAAGTGGTGAATGAATCCCACAACATCGAGTGTACATCAGTTGTGGGTAGATGGACAAATGCCAAAGCTAACCATAGGCATGGATGGAGAATTTTCATGCATGACCATTTTCAGACATAAGGAACTTCCAATTCCTGTACGTGCTGAGATGGATTTTCATGATTGCTGATGGCTTGAATAGCATAGGAGGAAACCCAGTTCTGAGAGGTCTGCATAGGAATCAGGGGCTGGGAATGCGCAACACTCTTCACCGGACATGGTGAGTTGGAACAAGCCACGATGATGTCAGATGCATTGTGACATCACCAAGTAGCTTGTGTGAATTCTGTAACTTGGGTCAGTGAAGTCACACAAATGACTTGTCTTTCTTCATCTTTATTATGTGATGTCATCCCAACACACATGGTGTCACTTGTCTTCCTTGACAGTGCCCTAGATGGTCTTGTAGTCCCTTAAAAGATCTGCAGCTGCACTTAAGCGCACTTAAGCATCAAACTAAGCTGTATTACCTTTACGGAAATTTGTTTCTCTGGTGCTTGACGTTTTGTGCAAACACAACCCTTTGGTTAGTTTGTGGCACAAGGCATTATGCAAATCCCTAAGCAAGCGATCTCAATCCAGCACTTTCTAGCCATGCCAGGGGTAGATAATTAGTGTAGCTGACTTCTTTCAGACCAATCAGACATATAATTGCAAGCATCACCAGATTAGGACAGAACAGTGCTGTTACACCAGCTGTCACTGGGAGATTAAGAGTTAAATAATTAAAAATGCATATGAATACATTCATTTGACTTTGCATTCCATCCGGTTCCCTATGTCACTTTTCTTCTGCCAAGATGACTTTGATTACACACAGCCAAATATTTTGTGTTGCACTTTGCCATTGTGTTGGTTTGACAGACAAATTCCTACATGGTACATGCCATATGTGCTAGGACTACAATTTTAAGATGTTTCAGCCAGGTTCACCATATCTAGACCATCTCAAGCCTGGGACTCTTGTTATAAAAAAAGAATAATCTCTAAACAGAGCAATAGGAGTGGCGATCTCTATCCCCACTCACCCACACCAGAATTTCTCACCGTGGCATACTTAAGATTGCCACACAGTGGTGTGTTTTTCTTTTTATAGAAATGCCTCTTCTCCTGAATCTACACCTCATTTTAGTTCTGCGGAATAGCTGTCAAGTTTTGGACAACAGCTTAGAAAATTGTTTTACTCTTTTGGAAAGACACTACTGCACCTGTTTTAAAATCTTGGATGGAAAACATATTTGCACTAGCTACCTATGAATTAGTCTTCTACCAACACTGGAAAATCTGATCAATATTAGTCCATGTGGTCGAAGTTTAGCTTGTTGTGAAGACTTGACTGCTGTGATGTACTCGTATGTATTCCTGTTTTGTTTTTAATTTCTTTTTATATCTTCATCTTTTTATTTTCTGCTTTGCTTTATTTTATTCTCTTTACTGTTATTTATTATCGCCCCTAGCGATCATTTTCTTTTTATCTTACTATTTCATTTATCTTATTATCTTACAAAGCAGTAAAAAAATAATTTTTAAGACCATTCAGCATTCAGATAAAAGGCATTCTGTGAAAAGATTTTAGGGCTAGGGTTCATTTCATTCCTTTCCCCTTGGAGATGAAACCTTTCACAGTTGTTCCAAGGGTCCTTTTTCAAAAGGCAACTGGGTCGATTTTGCTTGAAGACGTTTCGCTTCTCATCCAAGAAACTGCTTCAGTTCTGACTGAATGGTGGAGAATGGAAGTGCTATCGATCAGATGACTGCAAGGAATATAAATCCTTCCATTCTCCACCATTCAATCAGAACTGAAGAAGCTTCTGGGATGAGAAGCAAAATGTCTTCAATGAAAAAACAAAGGAAATCCAGTTGCTGTTTGAAAAAGCACCTTAAGAGCAACCGTGACCTGGATGACTGAGAATCTCCATAGTCATCTTTCGTAGATGGTTTTGCCCCATCCCCATAAAAAATAAACACGAACCAACTGGGCCAGTTTTACACAGAATTCATCTAGACACCTAGGAGAGCAATATTATTTTTTTTCCTTGACGGCCATGTTACATCACAGTTAACATTTTTTAAAAATAAATAAATAAAATGATCTAATGTGTTCTGAACTGTATCGATTTTGTAGTGCAGAAATGGAAAATTTGAGCAATAGATCATAAAGCTTTTAGCTTAGACTTTGGGGATTTTCCCAGGTCATCCCGTCCCAGCATTGGCCATATTCCAAAATATTATTTTCTTCTAAAAATTGATAGAAGGGATTTTTTTATATATATAAAACCTGCAATAGGAGAATGCTAGAAAGGAAAAGTAGTTTTTTTTGCACATCAACCAAAAGTCCTTTTATTCTTTCATTTTCAGTTTTGTTGCATTCACAGTGTTTCATTTCCTGAAAAGAGCACTGATCCTCTACATTATGATGGTGACTGGGTTATCATTAGAGACATAAACCACTAACATGAATTTTCTACCTTTTTCATCATTAAATTGTTCAAGAATGCTGTTTTACAGAGTAGTCAATAAATGACAGTTGTCAGAGAAGCCTAAAATTATTCTTCGGTTTGCTATTTAAAAGATATCATGTCCCCTGTAGATTTAAAGCCTTCATTAATATTATAAATAGCTGCAAAAAAAATACTTATAGAAAACTCTGGGAAACAGAAGAAGCACTTAAACTAATGAACTGATATAGAAAGTTTTGAAAATAAACATTGCTGGTGAACTTTTTCATGAGAGGTCAATAGAATTCTGGTAAAGATTATACAAAAAAACATTGCTAATTTTTAAAAGCGTAAATTTCAGGATAAGATACAGGCAAAGGTATGGTTTTCCACCTTATATTCCTGATAGTGTTTGCTACAAAAATACCACAATAAAAATAAAATTGCTAATGCATCGGTTGCATTTTGAGAGCTGGAATCAAGAATCTATATCTGTGAAGAAAACAAGAGTGTTTGGGAACCAACCCTAAATAGGCTTTCTGTCCAATTCAATTTCTTCCTATGCAAAATGGATCTATTTTTTCTGAGTCGCTGCTCAATTGTCACAAACCATTATTGCATTCTATCTTCTCTCATAATCACCATATCAAGTCAATTATGGATTGTGAGCCCATTTATAATTATTATGATGTCCCAATATATTTTCTGCTCCTCATTTTCTCAGGTCAATTCTGTCAAGAAATTTGAAAATCTTGCTTTCGTAGAAGTCACCCTAGATCGTTATCCGGAGAACACACATCTTTTCTCTTTTAATGCTTGAAAGAATGAAAAAAAAACCATGTTACAATCAACAGAATCAGGAGTCTGTTGCTATTGCTGCTTCTCTTAATAGGAACAGATTCTTTGGTCCAAGAGTTTCATTTTTAGTTCACCAATATCATCCGTGGACATAAAGTTGGACTGAAACCTGCTTCTTTGATTGCTATGCTCACACTCTACCTTTGCATCAAAAGATTCAAGTTGTTTTACCGTTCAGAAACATTACAGGTAGCCCCCGACTTACAACAGTTCATTCAGTCACCGTTCAAAGTTACAACAGCACGGAATAAAGTGACTTACGGCCAGCTTTTCAGAGTTACGACCTTTGCAGCTTCCCCATGATCATGAGATCAAAATTCAGATGCTTGGCAACTGGTTCATATTTATGACCGTTGCGGTGTCCCAAGGTCATTGGGATCAATGGTCATGAATCAAGGACTACCTGTATTTATGATTTCAAGGGAACTACTCAAATAAAAAAGGAGCTGCAAGAAGAGAAGAAGAAACTAAGCAATAACCAGGATCAAGACTTTCATGCCATTAAGTAGGGAAGCCAAATGGACTGGTCACCACAGATGTGGGGTCTTCTGAAGTAGTGCTAACCAATCCCAGTAACATCGATTAAATGTACCCTCCTGGTTTAAAGCAGCCCTATGCTATGCTATGCCACGCTATGCCACGCTATGCCACGCTAGGCTAGGCTATGATAGATGCTATGATAGAAAGATCTACGATCTGCGCCAGGCAAAATTGAAATAGTGATTGAAATAAAGCAGAGTCAGGCAACATGGTGATGCCATCATCCCTTGATGTGCCCCACATTCCTGTCTTTATGCTCTACAGGTATCTTCAGGCATGCCTCCTATTTAAAAAAAAGATATTAAGAAATGAATAGGTGGCGTGCTGAAGAGCAAAGCAGCAGCAGTAATTTACGCCAAAAATGGTTCTGTCTCCCCAAAATACTTCTTGTGGTCAGGTTTAGAACATTAAAAACAAAAGCAAAAATATCCCTTTGCCCACAAAGAAAAGAAAATGCATAGCTGGGAGGGAAGGAAATGAGCTTTATAATACCCAAACTCTGCTCTTAATCTACCTATATATGAGAGGTAGAAACAGGTGTACTTGCATTGTGATGTCACAGTACATGGGTTTCACCCCAATTTTGGTATCTCCATGGCTAACAATGGGGGAAAGGTAAGAGGGGAGGAAGGAACATCTCAGAGGCTGCTTTTTGACACAAAGTCTTTTACTTTGCTTGTGTAGAAAGTTACCACCCGCCCCTCTCCTAGGAGAATGAAATATTCTAGGAAATATCAAAAAGGCAGAATATTATATTTCCCTGGATAAGAAAAGGAGAAACATGTTTTTAAAGACAAAGAGCAGCTCCCTGCCCCCAGTAGATATTTTGTGCCCATTGAGCAGGACTGGGCCAGACTATCTACAAGATAATTAGACCTTCAGCTCCAGGGTGATGGGATTAAGGTATGACCCTCCAGGACATAATAGGATTATCTTTCAGCAGAGCTCATCACATGACATATCACCTTCATTGCATCACCCAGCAAGGTTCAACCAACCTTATCTCAGACAACCTCAGCTATGACTCCTGCATAGCCCCCTTGGAGTCTGACAACCAATAGAATACATTTCTTGCACAGGAACAGGAAGCTCAAGGGCAAGGCCCAAGAGAGGGTATAAATACCTCTCTCTCTCTCCTCCATGTGTTCAGCTGCCCAGGATCTCAAACCCTTGTGGACCTGTCCATCAATAAACCATCTTTCCAATCAGCCTCCAATGTTTCCAGTGTCTTTCTCCCCGCTTGGAACTGAACCAGATGGCTATTTCTTCCAACTTTTGCCATGGTATATCTTTTGTAAAAGATGTTACTAAGTTCCAAATGAATCCAAGGCCTCCATATGGTTAACCATCAGGCAATGTTTCTCAATGTTAACAACTTTAAGATGTGCAGACTTCAGTTCTGGGAGTTGAAGTCCACAAATCTTAAAGTTGCCAAGGCTGACGAACACTTGTCCTAGGGCTACTGTCCTAGGCTCTGGACTGGACTGCAGCTGCATGATTCTAGGGGAAAAGGCAGCTGCTTTAAAGAGCTACCAGTAACTGATATGTATGCAGCCCTCATATTCTCTGAAGTGCCCTTTCCCTTCAAATCCAAATCATAATACTACCTGGTTTGTTATTTTTGAATAAAGAAAGGCTTCTCTTTGGATGCAACTCAGTTCCCATTGTTTCAGAGGTTGTGTTTTCTGCTCAATGCATCTCTTAAAATGGAGGGGGGAGGGAGAGGGAGAGGGAGAGAGAGAGAGAGAAAGAAAGAAAGAAAAAGAGAGAGAGATCTTGTCCTCTTGATGTAAGATTAGGCACTTTTGTTCTCTTCAGGCATACACCCAGGAAAAGAAGTTCTGCTTCTCTGTCCCTCCCCCAGCCAGACTCTTTACATCCACTAATCCTTAGAAATGCTAAGATATTTAAATGTGGTATTTTCAAGTCTAATCAACGGTAATAAAGCTGCTTGGCTGCCAGTCCAATTTCATTCGCTCCCTCTGCCAGATTGGTAGGGATTGAATCCAAAGGGAGGGTGCAATTAGGCTAATGTCAGGGGTCACTCAAAAGGCCCAGCCCACCATTCAGTAGGATTCAAGCACACACACACACACACACACACACACACACACACACACACACACACACACACACCGACCAAGAGAAAAGAGCCCAGATAACACCAACGAGAAAAAAAAAACCTGCCAGTCCCATAAGGAATAGCTCTGCCCTGCTCTGTAACGAAAAAGCACAACCTTTCCAATATCAAAACAGTGGAAAAATCAAAGCCTTCGTGTGTGCAAATGAATAAATGCTAATTATTCTCATTGAATTTCAGGGGGGGAGGGAGGGAGAAGGGAATTTAGAATTCCAATAGATACCACATTGGGAGGGGTTAGGTAGAGAAATGGCAGCAGGAAGCTATCTGCTCTTGGTTTCCCCCAATCTCTCTCTTGCACACCAGCATTCTTCTGTGACGGCCTTCACATCACCACCCCCACCCCACCCCCATGAACCAGTTAACCCATTTTCTGCATTTGCCCCGTCCATAGAGCCATCAGATCAGCCTGTGACTTGTACTCCATGTTGATTAATCATATCAAAATAAAACATTACAAACCAAGATGAACAAACCAAGCATTTCAGATTCCATGAGTGTGACCAGTAAGCGTGTTATGCAAGTACAGTCATTCAGTGCTTCAAGGTTTTTGTCTCTCTGGATTTGGGATTCCCTTGACTTCACATATTCATCACCCACGTGGATACTCACTGTTTTCGTACGTTTAGCATATTCATCTATATCTAAGCAACACCTTCTCTGCAGCCTACAACCAGCTCATCAGAGATTAAAAGCCAGGAAAATCTTCCTCAGGTCAAAAGAAGTCTTTGAAGAATTTGAAAGCAGAATGGGCCCATGGAAAATTATAATAGCAAAAGCACTTACATACCTCTTCATAGCCCTCTCTAAGCGATTTACAGAGTCAGCATATTGCCTCCAACAATCTGGGTCCTCATTTTGCTGAACTCGAAAGCATGGAAGGCTGAGTCAACCTTGAGCCAGTCAGGATTGAACTCCAGGCTGTGGACAGAGTCAGCCTGCAATACTGCATTCTACTTGCTGCACTGCCACAGCTCTAGAACCAACGCTGGATGGAACCAATGGAAGTTATGGCACCTGGGTCTGATGCAAGCTGGGAAGTATGGAAATTGTTGAATTGACCACACACGGATACAACGAAATCCAGAGACACTGCAAAGAAATGGGACTATCCAGTAGCTTCTGCCCTTTGCGATTGTGGTGGCATGCATACTACACATATGTATACCTGCTCTTTGTGTTCTGATCAGCACACTTGAGGACCTCCTGGCAGTGTGACAGAATGCAATTGATGTTTCTAATTTCTGGGCAAGAACTTGCACATATTTTAATCTTGTATTTTAAATTTTATATCATATGGTATGCCTTATTTTAACTGGGATGCTTCTGACATGAACAAACAAGTATGTTTAGGAGATGAGCTTGCTACAGAGAAACCTTCTAACCTTACGCATCAGCCCCATTCCGCTTTTCTGCACCCCTAAAACTTTTCCACTATGTACCACAGGGCCATTTTCCATATGTGTTGTCAAAAATTGTAACTTCCAATATGCTAATAGCACATCTATTATTTATTTTTTTGGTAAGTCCAATAAAATGGAGAGACATGGTTTGAAATTTCTGCCTCCTACCCTCTCCTGTGAAATTATCCCTTCCCTCTCAAGGCCTTTTAACTTTTGACCATCGGGGGAAAAATATTTTTAAAAATTCCATTGCAAAAAAGGTTATCCATCTCTGGTGTGCAGGATGACATATTGATACCATTGCCATTTTGATGAAGAAGTCCCTGATGGCTAACATTTCAGTTTCCCTCTCTTGTCTGCCTCTTATTCCTGAAATGAATATTGAAAAACTTCACACCTGTTTTATAGAGGTCCTTTCTCAACTCCTCTGCCTCTCTGCCAAACATCTGGGCTAATATCCCAAGGGAGTTGGAAAATTGTGTTAATAAGATTTCAGTTGGTCATGCCCGCATGTTAATTAGTTTATTGTGAATTCAAAAAAAACAAAACCAAACCCTTCAAATAAGGAATCAAGTTCACTCAGAGGACGCCTTTCCTGATTATGAAAAGCAGCTTTATTCATAGTGGTTTGGCCAGTTCGTGGTTGATCCACTTAAGTTTCCATCAGCGCAATAGTAAGTCTTCTACAGGTAGTCCTTGACTTATAACAATTCATTTAGTGTCCAGTCAAAGTTGCAACAGCTGTGAAAAAAAATGACTTATGACCTTCTTCACACTTATGAGCATTGCAGCATTCCCATGATCACTTGATCCAAATTCAGATGCTTGGCAATTGCCTCATATTTATGACAGTTGCAGTGTCCCCCCGGGGAGGGGGGGGGCAAGTAATCATTTTTTGCCACGTTCTGGCAAGCAAAGTTAATGGGGAAGCCGGATTCAGTTAACAACCATGTTACCAATTTAGCAACTGCAGTGATTCACTTAACAACTGTGGCAAGTAAGATCATAAAATGGGGCAAAACTCACTTAACAAATGTCTCACTTACCAACAAAAATGTTGGGCTCAATTGTGGTCATACATTGAGGGCTATCTGTACAAAGTATTTAGCTCTTAACCATGGATGAGGCCATGTATTCACTCCACTTTGCATTTCCATTGAAACCACACTTTCAATTTTCCTAATAATGGGCTTTCTAAACAAGAACAGGGGGAACTGAAAGGGATCTGTTTGATGTCAGGTTCAAGGCTTGGCAAAGCATTCGTGTCAACTCAGCATTCTCAGAAGCCCTCTAATCTACCCTCTGCCCAGGAGTATCCAGCTTCTCTGAGATTTACTCCACTCATTTCATTCCTTAGGATGTGAGAAGCATACTCCCTCCCCCACAAAAAAAAATAAAAATCAAATCAGCAGCATTATCTGAAGGTTATTTGTGGAGGATGCAAAAATGGGGGTAGGGTTCTGCATGCAGTTTGTCCACCCAAACCTTGAAGGGAGAACCCAGCCCTTCCCCCCCCCAGCCCTCCCC
>JANHFL010000517.1:218640-230867 GCA_032468155.1 Oxyrhabdium leporinum
TCACATTTTAGGACCGTTGTTGCATCTCCACGGTCACAGGAACAAAATTAAGATGCTTGGCAATTGACTCATATTTACGACGGTTGCAGTGTCCCAGGGTTGTTCGCAAAAGGGATCACATGACCCCAGGACACTGCAACTGTCATAAATATGAGTCAGTTACCAAACACTTGAATTTTGATCATGTGGCCATGGAAATAATGCAACGGTTGCAAGTGTGAAAAACAGTCATAAGTCACTTTTTTTCGGTGCTGTTGTAACTTCAAACGGTCACTAAACGAACTGTTGTAAGTTGAAGACTACCTGTTTGCCACCATCAGCTGGGTTCAGAATAGGCTACACCAAATATTTTGGCAAGGTACCAGCTGATCCTTAGATCCGCATCCACTTTATACAACTATTCTCACTTACAAAACGATCTTACGTTATGGGTCAACATTGCTAGGAAAGTTTAGAAAACTATCTCTTGCCTTTGGCAGCCATGCAAGTTCACTGCAGAGGTGAGAGTCAAAGGAGAGCTACTTGATTCATAAGAGACTCATTAAAATCCATCAGAAGAACGCTTGAGGAAGATCAAGGAAGAAAGAACTACGGAGAGGTCCCGTAAGGTGTGTTTTATGCTAGCTTAGAGGTAAATCTGGGATTCTTGGAAACTGTAAGAAGAATTTCCCAGCCTTATTTACGGTGAGTTTATTTAGGAGGGTTTGGGTTTCTTTAATGGTTTGAAATATTGTTTCCCAGTTTTCTTGTCATGTGGGCTGAGATGCCATTTATGAGATAAGCTGCCTTGTAGAAGGAATAGGGAATGGCCTTGAGGATGAGAAAGAAGACCCACTGCCAAGATAATAGTCGGATAAGAGGAGCTGGAGCCTGGACCAAGAATTTGAGAAATCATGTCAGACAAGCCCCTCCATAGTTCACAATAAGATAAAGTGTGGAAACGGGAAATGCATTCAGACTTGCAAGGTTCTTTTACTGTAGCTGTAAATTTAGATGGTTTGCTTAGTTAACGGCGAACACGGAGAAGAGGTGGTTCACCTATTCTCCAAAACATCTGAGGGCAGGGATTACCAAGAGAGATCCAAGCTAGCATTAAGGAGAAATTTCCTGAGAATGAGAACAATTAATCAATGGAATGGCTTGCCTCCAGAGGTTGTGGGTGCTCAGATGCTGGAGGTTTTTTAAGAAGAAATTGGACTTTGTCTGAAAGGGTGTAGGGTCGCCTGCTTGAGCAAGAGGTTGGACTAGAAGACTACAGGGTCCCTTCCCATTCTGTTATTCTATGACTTCTTTGTTGTGTGAATCCAGTCTGACTGATAAATGCATGATTCAACATACAGTGTGAAATAAGAAAATGAACCCATATTGAATCCAGTGGTGTCCTTACACAGAGTGACATTTGCTTGCATAATTCAGGGGTGTCAAACTTGATCTCATTGAGGGCCGCATCAGGGTTGTGTTTGACCTCGGGGGGGCCAGGGGGGGCATGGCCAGCTCGACATCACTCGTGTTGGGGGCGCCTATGGTGGCTTGAGCACTCTGCCTAAGAAAACAGGCTCCTGAGCTCCGTTTTTGGCTGAGATGGCCTCCTGCAACCCTCTGCCGGCAAAAATGGGGCTCAGGAGGGCCGTGTCCTTTGCTGTTTCCAGGGTGGCCCCGCGGGCCAGGTCTAAGCACCCCGTGGGCTGGATCTGGCTCCCAGGCCTTGAGTTTGACAAGCTTGGTGTAATTGAACGGGAGGTAGTGTCCACATAGTAACTTAACCCATTGGGTGAATTTTCAAATAAGCCAGCCATTTGCAATCCTATAGTGATTGCAAAATGAAGATGGAAGCGAAACTACACAGAGAGACAACCAAGCATGCTATTCTGTGATGGAATATAATCCAGAGCAAAAGACAGTGAAGTTTAGATAGTTTGTGTGAGAGAGAAAGAGATGCTTGCCCCCTAATAGTTCTGAGGGTATATGTTTAATGGTGCAAGCAGTCTGCTTTCATTTGGCAATGTTTCTGTCTATAGGTGAGGAACAATAAAGGAGAGTGTGCTTAGAAAAACCTCAATGTGTCTTTCTTGGTCAAGCCCGACACAGTCTCAGCTCACTGGGAAGAAAATATATATCTTGGTGCCTTCTACCTTTTCCTGGCTATGAGCCTACTCAAGTGCAAGAAGTGATGACTTCCAATCAACTCTTTGAGGGTCAGGCAACGGCTTCCAGACGCATCAATCAAAGGGACAAGGGAGATGGACCACAACATTGGTGGCAGCCCTGGGAGTAAATGTGTTAAGAAACTCTTCGCCAAATTGTGGGTGGAGGAAGCTGGCTTTCAGGGCATGTTCCAAGTAACTCAGAGGACCTTAAGGGGGCATGTTTCTGTCATAAAACATTTCATTTGCAGGAATCTTGGATGCCTTTGAAAGAGTTTCTCCTCGCTGTTATTAATTAAAGCAAAAGAATGCCCATATGGAAAGAGAAACAGTCAAGTTATATTTTTGCTAAATACGTAGCACCATATGGTAACATACAGAAAGTTGGCCACATTGGCGGCTTTGGCTGTATTGGACCATATGGTCTATTGCGCTTCATAATTTCTTTGTGTGCGTTTTTCTTTCTCCCAAAGAGGGCAGTGTCTTATGGGGTTGAAAGGGAGCAGCCAAGGCAACAAGGCCCATAATGCTCTTTGAAACCAGGAGGGGCATAGATCCAGCTCTGCATTTTCAAAGGGAAAATGCCGAGCACACAGAGAGTTTTCTTCAAAGCCACCAAAATGTGGGATGACTAGGAAGGGTGGGGCAAGTAGACACAGGGCTCTGTTTCCACAGCAGAAGCAAGCTCTCCTTGGGAAAGAGGATGAGAAGCAGATGCAGAGCACGAAGTGATGCATGCTTTGGAAATGTTGAGGCTTTACTTTCAAAATGGAATGCGAGCCTCTTTCCCAATGATCCATAAGCTGCTTCCAGAACTGCTTTCACTGGTCCATTAACTCGCCCTTGTGGGAGTCTCCAGAACATTTATGCTGGTGGGCGCATCAGAAATGGCTGGAGCATGTTATAGGCACACTCATGCAACAGAGCCCAAACACAGAACCCCTGAAATGTTTAACTCTCTTTGATATAAAAAAGAGTTTGGTTAATGAAATGTCTGCAAGAAAACAACCAAATTCAGAGAGCATTGAGGACCCTGATATAAAAAGAACATAGCATGAACTTTTATCACAGATGCAAACAATTCACCAGTTAACCCAAGATCAGAATGGTGGGAAACACCAGCAGGTTTCCTTTGTTAGGGTAAAAGATTTTGGCATGTTTTCCCATATAGCCAGTCATGCCATGACGGTAAATGAATAAATGCATTTTAATGTCTACAGCTGCCCACCCCCCCATATATATATACACTTGTGTATTTCATTAATCGTATGGAGGGAAAAGAGTGCCTAGGGCAATTGAGCTCCAGACAGCCTAGTTTTATAAAAAAAAATCAGGGCACTGGATAAAATTTTTGGTAGACATGGAACTATTTGAGCATATCTCATTGGAAGAAAAGGACCTCAAAAAACAGGACTAAGGATCCACAAAAGGTTTTGAGGTACATATCGTAATATACCATTCAATTGGAACCCAAAATCATCTAGATTGGCCAGATGCTCACCTTGGCAGTCCACTTTTCTAACACAGTAGTGTTATCTACTGAAAACAGCTTCAGTGTTATGGAAGCAAACTCCATTTAACACATTCACACAAGTTTACAGATGTCATGTTGATGCAGAAGTTGTAGATAGTTCTGGATTCAATTAGATATGTAATTATATATAAATATTTGTTTGGCCTATCTTTGTTATTTTTGTGACTTTTTCATTTTTCTTCTTTAACTGTGAGGACCTGAATGTGTATACTACATATGTACTTTTGCCTGTGTTCTCTCTTGCTTTTTTTTCCCCAATCTGTAAAGTAATCATTAACTTTGGCTTTCCTGCGTTAATTTGCCTATAAATAGAATTTTATTTGGTCTATTTTTATTTCCCTTTTCATTGCTATTCCTCTGTGGAATTCTTCAGGTAGAGATAGCTAAATTTATTATCAGCTATGTTGCTCAGCTTTCCCTTCCCTTCCCTTCCCTTTTGGTTACTTACATCTTTCAGGTCAGGTGGGGGAAGGAAGAAAAGGCCAGGAACCCCTTCCTGACTCTTGATGTTTTCTTACATCAACCCTCTTTGAGTAGTTGCCAGGTACATAGCTTGACCAAGCACTCAGTTGACCAAATGTCTGCAGCCTAAGCATCACCTTCTGCAACATTTAAAAAGCTGAAAGGTCCTTGGTGGTCATTTTTCTCTCGGGAGTTCCAGGATGCAGGATGCTTTGGTGGAAAAGTCATACTTGGCTGACTCTTTTTTTCTCTTCCCAAGGACTCTGTCAATAACACAGCAGAGGGCAGCACCGGAGAGGTGATCTTTAAAAGCTAAGCAGGATCAGAATTCTTGGATTGGGCAGCAGGAAACTCCAGGGAGATAAGCTGAGAAATCAATTCTGAAAAAATCCTGTAAGAAGGTAAATAAAACTATGACAGATAGATACATTCTTTTAGGTACAACAGGAGTCAAGTTCAAGTGTTGGATTAGGATTGGGAAGAACCAAGTTCTAGAACCCCCTTCAGTCATAGAGTCAAGTTGGGATAACGGGAAAAGTGCTGCTCTAGAAATGGGGACAATAAGTTTCAGAATCAGGTTCTAAAATCAGATCACCAGAATTGGGTACTAGAATCATATGCTCAGAATTTAGAACCTTATTTTCATATGATCAAATCTGGTTCCAGAATGGGGTTCTCAACTTGGGTTGGATATTGGGCCAGTCACTCATTCAGGAAAACTTACCTCACAGGGCTGTTAAAATGGGAGGAGGTAACGAATGTACATTGCTTGACTTCCTGTATACGAGTCAGGATATAATTCTAAATAAATACTATGTAAAAATGGTCTGGATCTAGTAAGGCCACATGCTTCCTCTGCTACCAATAAAACTAGCACTACTAGCAGTGTTTAGCTGCAGAAAAGATAGAAAATTGGGGCTCAGAAGATGATTAAAGAGTTGCTTGATAGTGAGATGGGCAGCATATAAATTTAATGAATAAATAAATTGTATTTCTGGAGAAGCAGCCAATGTTTTACTTTTCTTCCAAATCCTACGTATGATTACACATAACTCCAATATTGACAACAGCCAAACATTTATCAACATTCAATAGGTTATGGCTTTTCAGGCCCCTGCACCCCACATCACATGACACACTCCTCTTCCGTCATATTTAAAACAAATTTTATTCATGAAAATATGCTGTACAATGCACTATACACAGTTCTTTACATTGCCACATACACAAAAACTAGAATAGCACGATCAAGGTTACATTGCGTACAATATATGTGTGGTGAGAGATAACAGCCTGTTGAAAACCCCCTAAGCCCACCCCCGCCCCGGCATCTGTACAGTTATAAATACGAGGAGGAGAAAGACACACTTTTCTTTTAATTTTACTGGGGGGAAAAAAAAACTTGGTTTGGGCCAACCTTCTTTGCAAAACATCGGGACATCGGGACACTCCCCCCCCCACCGCTGTTGCATTTGTGTTCCCTTGAAGCAGCCTTGCATTTCGTGCATATCTCTCCTGCCCCGTGGAGCGATGAAGCTAATGCAAACTATAAGGCCAGGTGGAGATGGCCGTGCTGGTCTGCTATGGTTGCAAGTTGTCCAGAGGTCTAATATGGGCAACATATGAACCACATGTCTCATTTGTGCAAAGAGCTGAGTCTTGCAAAGTCACCACTGCCAACATTTGGTGGCAAAACGATGGGTTTTGGAAGCCTTGGGTTTCTTTACAAACAGGCCATGTTCACAGAACACCTGTAACCTAGAGATTGGATGAATCCATTTTCCGGTTTGTACAACACATTGAACCATAAACTAACCAAATGGCCTGGGTTTACGCAACACACTAAGCCACAGAAATACTAACCAAGGTTAACACTAGTCAAGCTTAGCATGTTGTGCATTGGCAGCCATTGACTGCATTAATCGGGTTAAATCTTTTGGGTGAACATAGCCATAACATCTCAAAATGGGTGTGTTAGCTTTTGGGAGACTTGATATACCTGTTTTATTTTGTTTCAGCAGTGGCCTTAGAACCTCCCAACTTCCTGAAAAAAAATAGGCTAAGTATTTTGGGCCTCGATCTTTACATTTATGTCGGTCTTTTATGACCTTGAAACATGGCACCTACACCAATCTTGATGTAATAAGCAAGGCAACGTTGCCCAAGAAGAGTCAGCCACACAATCTAATCAGAAGCCACGCAGTAATCTATGAGATGCAAAGACTATGTTTGTACTTGATTTGTTTAAATTTGTTTTATTGAATAAACCATAGATGGTTAAGCTTGCCCAATAAACTAAGCCAACACATTACCCACTTTACAGCTCAGGGCATTGCTTCTCACTAACCTGAGCTGCAGAATGCTTGTGTGGCTGCTCTTGACTTCACATAGAAGATATTACAGAATAATAGAATACAGAAGATATTGTGGGAGTTTGATTTTTTTTCCCCCCCCAACATCTAGACATGATTTGCCATGAAACGTATCTCTTGATTTGGAGGATCTGCCCTGGTTTCATGAGTTTTTTTTGTGCTGGTAAGAAAAAGAAATGGAGCACGTTTTGAGCATCTTTTTCATTTCTTGTTATGTGAGTGCTGCCTGGGTTGTGTGCACAGGTTGAGTGGTTGAGGAACCTGTTCTATTCACCAGGTAGGGATGTCCACAGGGTATGGTCAAAAAGCCAGCATGGGCGTCATGATGATGCCATCAAAGCCCCACCCCTTTAGGACAAGCAGAAGCACTTGTGCACCCGAAGCTCCTCCCCCTTTACAGGGTTCACACATAAGAACCTGGTGAGCTTCAATGGAACCATTGTGGCTGCCATCTTGGGTTTATATTTACCATACCTGGCAGTCATTCCTATTCCTGGGGAGTTTTCAGGAAGCTGTGGGAAGGAGGGGAGGAAGGGAACAATAGGCCCTGTGAATATCAGTACCGAGCAATTGCCTCCAGTTATGATTACAGAATCATTCCTTCAACAGTAGAGTTATTGGCTTTTTCAGAGAAAATGTTTATCTAGAAGGATCAGATTGTTGACATGATGTTTAAGTCTGTCTAGTGAGACAAATAATAATTCCTCTACTTGAGAAGAAATTTCCACCATCCCTCCAAACATGTGAATTAAACTGAATCCTGGATGGGAAAAAAAGAAAAAAGAAATGAAACCATCCTAAATTCAAGCACGACCAAAGAATGTGGGGGGTTTTGGGGGGTGGGGGGAACCATCCTAATTTTGCACTCAAAAAGGAACCATTCAGCTTGATCAGAAACACCGACAATATTCCATTTCCTTGGCATGGTCATCTCCTTGCTGGTTCTGGCCACACCAGCAGAGCTGTCCATTAGGTATGGTCTAAAAAGCTATAGAAGCACCCATGATTGTATGATCGAAGGTCCCATTTATACATTAAAAAAATCATCCTGACTTTTTAAACCATACCCTGTGGACTTCAGAGACAGTGAGCGCACCAATGCACCTCAGTGCTCTCACTAGAGGTTAGTTTGCTCAACACGGTTTCACTGAACCCATCAAAAGCATGCAGATGAGATTTGGCTTGGAAATGTCTATGGCAGCCTTTCCCCGCTTATTTTCTTCCCTTTGAGTTGGACATCAAACTTCATCATCCCTCAGGGCCATGTTGGCTGAGGAATTCTGGAGCCCACAAATCCAAACACATCTGGAAGATATCAGGTTAGAAGAAGTGGTTTAAATTACAGAAGTGAAAATCCAGAACTTCTGGAGGGCACCAGTGGAGAAGACGAGGTCAAAGTCATTAGGTTAATGACCTAGGGCAAGAGGCAGTTCCCCCCCCCCATATACACACACACCTTGGGCGATATGTAAAAACCAAGTCAAGTCAATAATAATTGAGATGATCAAGGCTGCATCTGTTAGCCAGCTTGACTGTTGACACTCAATTTGGCCCTAGAGGATGATTGACCACAAAGGGATCCAGAAGAAAATTAATCATCGCATCCATTTCTAAGGCAACAACTGATCCTCACCTCCCTGAAACAGTGCCAAGCAAAATGATCTTCCATAAATTTCCATCAAATTTCTGGGCAGAGCAATTAGGAAGACCAGGGAAAGGCAAAATTTGTGATGACAGTATTATCATTGCTGAAAATACTTTATGGGAAGTGTTTCTATCTAATGTTTTCCGTTAAATTTAATAGAGGTATGGGGAGCCAGAGGACTACAGAGAGCTGGAAAAAAGATTGGTCAACAAAATATAGGTTCTTCACACACACACACACACACACACACACACACACACACTTCTTGGCCATCTTTTAACTACACAAGTGCAAGAATGCTAGCTTTGAGAATTGCACGTAAATTCTCTTCTCCCCTGAACTATTATCTAAGATAAATTGTCTTCTGTTTGATTGAAGGAGCCCTGATAAGGAGAAAAAAATTGCACCCTGCCCAGCCTTTCAAGGCCTTCTCTTTGCCAAAGCATCCAGTCAGATGCTCGACAAATACCCCATATTGCTGCTTTAAAACACAGAGCCATCCCGCAGATTCTCAGCACTGCTTTGCACATCCAGAAAAAGTGATAAATGTCACACCGGGCAAATATGCTGCTATTGCACACCTGAAGGATCCCCACTGACATGTCACCTACATGACTGAGCAAAGGGAGCCTTTCTGGAGGTGAAAATTTGATATGGATGGCACCCCAATATCCCAGAAGAATTATGCTTTGTCTGCCGGTGCAAAAAACTGAGGGTGGAAACGTCACTGGAACGGGAGTTCCAGTTTCTTATTCTTCTTTTCTTTCCATCTGTGTTCACTTTGCAGGATGTTATTATGTCATCCTGTAATAGTCTGCTAAGTCACAAATCTCATTGAATTTAATTTAAAAGTGGCTGCACATTTCCCAGTGTACTTGGTGATAGTTAGATCCTGCACTCTCTTTCTTCCTCTCCTCAGATTCAGAAAGTTCTAGAAATGGCCACCGAGTTTACAGTTTCATATTTCATTACATACATTTGGGGAAAATGAGACTGAACATACAAAATAAACTTGTGAGCTGGATCACAATTGTAACAGTAGTAGTAGAATGCAGTAGTAACAGTGGTAATTACAAAAACAGCTGAAAGCAAGCAGAAAGAGAGACAGAGAGAGAGAGACTCCCGTGGAATCAAAATATAGTAAATTCAGTGTAACAATCTGGAAGAAACCCTCTGAGGGAAAAGATTAAATCCTGACACTAATGTAGGCCCAGAGCAAAGAGTAATATGGGCTGCTCAGAGTCTTAGCCTGCTAATTTCCTGGGCAAAAGTGAGTTATCCAATATGTAAGTCAACATTTCCTTAATATGGTTTACTGAATAGACTACAATTGACTGACTTCATACAACACACTAAATCATAAACCTTGGTTTACAAATCACACTGGCTCAATTCATACAGCACACTAAACCACAAGCAAGTAAATCATATTTTGCCTTAGCGTGTTGTGTGAACTCTACCCATGATAAACTCAGCTGATTACGAGAAATCTATGTCTCCCTATGCCTCTGGACACCAGGCTCAGGTAAGAATCACAATGGGGCTGGTAGAAACCCCTGAAACAGCAATGCAAAAATGAAGGAGAGGAGTCAGGAGATCATCCCACAGTCTTTCTTTTCATGGTTCATAAATGGTCACCATGCCTTGTATATAATGCTGAAAACTGGAGTCTTTCCAACCACTCTTTCTGTGGGCCTACAATATCTTGCATCACTATCATCTTGATTTTGCCCTGAAATACCATCCTATTCCATAACGAATGGACACCTAAGCTATCAGTTCTCAGAATTTTAACCAACAGCCATGCTGGCTGGAGACACATCTAGACCTCGGAGGCACCTGATAGGAAGAAGAAGGCTGACCGTGGATGAATTTGCCTTGTTGAACTAAAAGTCCAGGGAGGTGACAGGAAAATGTGGAAGATGGGAGTGGAGAAAGAGATCTCTCTTCCTTGAGGGTCATGATGAGGCTCTTCCACTCTCCAGACATCCAATTGGTGTAGGAGTGTAGTGTTGATTAAAAAGAAGATTTCTCATGGATGCCTTTGAATCAGGCTACAAAGAATTGGTCTTTACAAAAATCCACAAATATACCACATCATGCTATTTGTAGGCATCTGCTACTAGTTTGCAAGAGCAGCTATATCAAGGTGGATCATTTGCTTCAATGGTAGAATGGTCAGAAGCTAAGAAGAGCCCTCTGGTTCCAAAGGATCAGAGATATTATCGACCTATAGACTGAAAGTCCTGGGAATTTAAACAATTCTGAAAGGTACTTGGAAGATGCCACAATTCAATTGATCCCTTAATCTGGGGAGGGGCAAGAATTAGCCTCAGATGGCCTCTACTGATCTTGCTCTACTGAGTTTTCCTCCATGAAAATAGGGGCAACCCGCCCTTCTAGTTAAAAACATTTCCAGCGATTATTTTGAATGCTTCCAGCTTGCACTAAAGTGCTAAACGTTTAAAAAATAAACCTGTATATTTGGTTGTTTTGAAGACCTGACTGGATCTGGGGTTTAAAATAGGTTAGGCAGCCTGCAGTAGTGATAATTCCAACCATGTTCTCATTTCAGATACGTGTGGACTTGAGAGCATGAATGTACATGAGAAAGACACAATGAACATTCTGCTGAAAGATTCTGTGGAGCTTGTTACCTTTCCTCTAGAGACTTTGTAGACACTACAAATTACAAAGCTTTCGCTTATTATTGTAAGGTGAACATTTCAAGAAACCGAATGTCCATGTTGGGTCTCAGGGTAGCAAAAAACACTCAGCAATGAGACAGACAGAAGCTGAGAGAAGGCTAATAATACCAATGAGATCTTAGACAGCTCCCAGATATTTAGCCTTTTCTCACATTGACCCTGGCATCTATCCATCATCTATCATGCCGTGTCTGGATAGAACTCTGGTTTTCTCTCATTACCTTGTGGTTTGGGGTCTTCATGCCCCTATTCTAATAGAGCCAATCCTTTTTCAGGTATTGTACTTTCTTTCAGCCCGTTCAAACTCTGGACCTTCAGTTTTCTTTGCATGGAAGATATTACCCATTTCCAAAATTTATTATTTGGGTATTATATTAGCTACTTGTTAGGTTCACCCTTACAAGTTTCATTACTGGAGGTGCAAACACTGAAAATAAGCTGCCACCAGTCCTTCCCATGCCACCTTCCTCCTTAACCTGCCCATCCCAGCAGCATAATGCCAAATGCCATGTGTAAGTGCAAACTGTACATATTAGTATGCTGGAGCAAATGGTATCAGGGCCCATTCTCCCACATGCCCATGTGCATGTACATTTCATCCTATGAGCTGTTTCTGTTGCAAACCCAGATGGCATGAAAATGAACACAAAAATGAGCAACGTTGACGACTTCAGTTCCTGTTACACCTTGTGTCTGTCTATGGGGCAATGCAGAGTCAGTGGCTAGATTTATAGCAATCAAACACATGTTGCTCTTGTTTTCTTTCTGCACCAGCCATGCCACAAATACCTCAGATCTCTTTTTCCTACCTGTTGAGCAAATCCTCAGTGATTCGGCTAAAAGGATGGAGATATAATGGAGCTATCGCACAAATAAATCTAGGTTTCACATGAGAAGTTAGCTCTTCCCCGTTGGTGTTGGCAGCTGCATAAAATGGGGGCCATATACGGGCAAGGAATGAGCAAGAAGAAGAAATCAAATCAAACCAGAATTTAGATAGGAAAGTGGAAAGCCAGTGGAATACTTGTTCTAAACCTTTTTTCATGGAAGCCATCTAAGTCAGCGGCCCCCAACCGTTCGGGCACCAGGGACTGGTTCCATGGAGAGTTTGTCCCATGGACCGGAGGCAGAGTGGTTTCACGTGCTTGCCTGCATCCCACAGATGGGGCTTCACTTGTTTGTGTGGCCCAGTTTCTGGCATGCCGCGGCCCAATGCTGGTCCACAGGCCAGGGGTTGGGGACCCCTGATCTAAGCGTGGATGCTTGGCAATAGCTCTAGACTCTTCTTCAGGTCACAGATCACCTGTTCCCTCTTTCTGTGCAACAGTGCAAATGCCCAGGGAGGGAGAGAGGGAGGATTGG
>JANHFL010000517.1:262925-274805 GCA_032468155.1 Oxyrhabdium leporinum
AACAAGAACCCTGTGAGACGAGTTGGACTAAGAGAGAGGGACCCATCTGGCTTTCATGCCTAAGGTAAGACTAGAACTCACCATCTCCTGAAGATTTGTAGCCGGATGCCTTAACCACTAGATCAAACTGTCAGATTTCAAGGGATCTTTAAGGTAGCTTAGAGGTAAATCCAGAAACTTGGAAATCACCAATGGCATCAATTCATATTCCTTAAAGGCTCTCTGGAATCATTCTATTTCCATCATCCCCCGCCCACAAATCCATGTTTTCCAGCTATATCAGATTGTGCAATTTGATTCGCTATATAAAGTCAAAAGCAATGGGTGAGCAAAGTTGTCTGTTCCAAAGACCATCCGAAGACACACAATTACACACTAGACCAGGGGTGTCAAACTCAAGGCCTGTGGGCCACATCCGGCCCATAGGGTGCTAAGATCTGGCCCATGGGGCTGGCCTAGAAACAGCGAAGAGGCCGCCAGTGGTGCCTCTGCCACCAGAAACGGAGCTCAGGAAGGCCGCATGCTTCGTTTTCACCGGCAGAGGGTTGCAGGAGGCCATCCCAGCTGAAAACGGAGCTCGGGAGCCCCTTTTCGCTGGCAGAATGCTTGGGCCACCACAGGCATGAGTGACGTCAAGCTGGCCATGCCCCCCCCCCACGCCCCCCCGAGGTCAAACACAACCCTGATGCGGCCCTCAAAGAAATTGAGTTTGACACCCCTGCACTAGACACACATAATTCAAGTGTCCATCCGTCCCATAGATTTGTAGCTGCCATTACAGTGAGAAGATCAGGTCTGGTTCCCTTTGTGTTTCGGCTTTTGGGCTCCTTAGAAAAAAAGATCTGACTCTTAATATAGGTATGGATTTTATTTATTTATTTATTTGCTTATTTTGCCGCTGATTGCAATTAGCTGTTGCAAAACATTTCACAACTCTCATCATCTTGGACAGTGTCCCACCCTTCCTCCCCCACATTTATCAGGACTTTAAAAAAAAAATCTTTAAAAATCTGAGTTCTTTACGCCCACCTCCTCTTCAGTTTTCTTGACTTTGTTATCTTCTGTTCCACAAACACCCGCCTATTTTGCCATCCCACGGTGTTATCTTTTCAACAACCCCCCCCCTCTCTCTTTTTAACTTTTAGTTTTGCAAACCGTAGCACAAGTGAGTGGTGTCTGGGAAAGGCAGATGTCTAACCATGTAAATTTAGCACAGATTAAAAAAAGACCACAGCAAAAAATGCTCAAAAGAGACTTATAAACAGGAGAACTGTAGGAATTACATGCCCACTGAAAACAGGACACAAGTGAAGGTTAGGAGTTTTAATTTAGTAGCAAGTCTAATGCTTTGCCACAAAAGATTACATACCCTATCCCGGGCAGTTAAGTTAAAAGCCTCATTTGGCAAACAGAATAGTTTTCCAATACTTTGGATATTGGTTGTCCACCAGAATAGTCAAGTAGGGGCTAGAAAAATATTTAGTCCAGGTTCATGCATTATAATAAACTAAAATGTAATTTGTTCAACTTTAGGTATTTGCCATAGGTAAATAAAAATAGCACTTAGACTTCTATACCTCTTCACCATGCTTTACAGCCCCTCTCTAAGTGGTTTACAGAGTCAGTAGATTGCCCCCAACAATCTGGGTCCTAATTTTACTGACCTCAGGAGGTTGGAAGGCTGAGTCAATCTTGAGCCGGTGAGAATCGAACTGTTGGCAGTCAGCAGAATTAGCCTGCAATACTGCATTCTAACTTCTCTACCACCGCAGCTCTTCTAACCATTTAATTTCTTCTAACCATTAAATCTAGCCATTTAATTTCTAAGCAATGAACCTAATCAGCTCAGTCTATTCCTGCTTCTTCAATTAGCTGCAATACTACAAATCAGTCTGCAGTATTGTGTAACAATAATTATTATTTGATACGAAAGACAAAAGAAAGTCTGGATAGTGGATGTGGCAGTACTTGGAGACAGCAGAACAAACGAGAAAGAGCTGGAGAAAATCACAAAATACATAGACCTGCAAATAAAAATAGAATGACTAAGGCAAAAGAAATAAAGGTAGTACCAATAGTAATAGGCACCTTGAGGGCAATCCCAAAACAACTGGACTATCACTTGAATACCATCGGCATTGACAAAGTACCATCAGTCAATTGCAAAAGGCAGCTTTACTTGGAGCAGCTTACATCCGGCAATGATAACTTTTAACACCCTCAAACAACAACATCTGCCTATCGCAGATCCTTGGGAAGGGCATGATAGGTGGATATAAATGCCGAATTCAGTTAAACATTTGGTTGACTGTGTAACCAACCATAATAATCATAACAAAGCATTACATAAAAGATAAATGAGAAATGAATGAAAGATAAAACCTGGCAATGGTTTACAACTGGAACACTTAAAAAAGGAATTGAAGGCTTGATTTTGGCTGCTCAAGTTATTCGAACTATTGCAATCAAGGCCAGAATTTTAAAAAATCATCAAATAGTTCAAAGTGCATATTGTACAAAGAAGCAGAAGAAGCAGTAGATCATATACTCAGGTCGTCCAAGAAGACTGCACAAACTGATGATAAATAATGACATAACATAGACACCAAAATGATTCACTGGAACTTCTGTAAAAATTGTCATGTACCGGTAATGAAAAAAATAAATAAATAATATTTTAATGTGTGCCATTTTAAAGTTTACATATTTTAATTATTTTTACTTGTTTTATAACTTGTGATCTACCCAGAGTCACCTTGTAGGGGAAATGAACGGCATAAAAATAATAATTAATAATAAAATAATAATTGGTGGGAACACTTACTTTAAAAAAGCAGTTGAAAATGAGCAGGTTAAAATATTGTGGGATTTCCTAATGCAGACTGATAAAATTTAGGCACCAGACACCAGATATAACTGATTCAAAAGAAGAAAGTATGGATAATTGATGTAGCAATACCAGGAATAGAAGAACTGGAGAAAATCTCAAAGTATCAAGTTCTGATTTTTCAAAAGGCAACTGGACTGGGTTTTTCTTTTTCCCTGAAGAAGAAAAAGAAGACATTTCACTTCTCATCCAAGAACCTTCATCGGTTCCGATGAAGCTTCTTGGACGAGAAGCGAAACATCTTCAGTGAAAAACAAAGTCCAGTTGCCTTTTGAAAAAGCACCTTTGAGACGGCTATCATCTGGATGACTGAAAATCTCCACGGCTATCAAGTTCTGAAAATTGAAATTGAAAGATTATGGCATTGAACAGACCATGGTGGTCACAGTAGCTATCAGCACACTGGGTTCCATACCAAAAGAACTTGGACAGCACTTACAAAATCTGTGCATTTGACAACATTTCCATCTGCCAGTTGCAAAAGGCCACACTGCTTGGATCTGCACACATATTACAACAATGCATCACAACATCCTAGGTTCTTGGGAAGAACTGAATGAAACACCAGCTAAAAGAACTGGCAGCTGCGACTTCACACGGTTGTGAACAGATATTAATAATAAAAATCTTCAGTGTAAGATGTTAGTATTAAAATGTTTGTATTAAGCTCACTGCAATTTCCATTTGCTCCAAAATGCCAGTAAATTGGAAATTAAGTGCTTAATAAGCATGCAACATAAGCTCTAAAGACTTTGCTGAGCTTCACACGCTATTATAGCTTCAGAAATGACACTCCTTCCAGCTACAGTTTGCATTGGAATTTTGTGGTCAAGCTTGAGTTGGGTGAGATGTGTCCAGACAGAGTTTGAAGATCTGCAGCTATCTCAATCACTTTATCCACCAGCCTGTTGAAATTATATCTGGTAGATACAGAAGGAAAATTAAGCCAGGCACAATCTTTTAAATGGGGATTGCGAAACCCATGTGAAACTGATTAGAAGAATCAAGAACAGATTGGCTGATAAAGGCTGCGCAGGGACAATCAAACCCGGCTGTTTTTAACTGGGTGTAACTGATCAAAAATTGATTATAATTGAGATCAAGTTTGCTGATGAACTCTATGAACGTCCTGGACAGCTAAGAGGGAGGGGAGATCAAACAGAAGCTTCCCAGCAAGGTGAAAACAAATTTACCCCAAAGTCACTTAGTCCAGCCTGACAATTGCCAAAACTCAATTTTCTCTAATTTAGGTTCAACAATATTGCAGTCTGCATCTCAGAGTCCAGTCTGGCTCTTAGGTTTCCCCAAAGATCTTTAAATAGCTGTTCAAAGTTGCCATGGCCAACTCGCTACAAGACAAGGGTTACACTAATATTAAACAAATAGTGGAACAGAATCATTAAAGAAAGGATGCAAAAGGAGGGACAAACTGAAATGTGAATGACAAAAGTTAAAATATTGTTTTTATTAATTTTTAAATAGTTAAATAGAATTATTAAATTGTCCTGCAACAAGTTGACCATGGCAAATTGGCCATGATGAGTTGGCCATGGCGAGTTGGCCATGGTGAATTGGCTGCAGTGAGTTGGCGAGTTGTCCCATTCGACGGTGCACATATCTCTTAGGCTCACGCAAAGAATAACAGAAGTGGCAAATCTGTCCTTCTCTAGGCATTGATGAACTACAAGCCCCAGCATCCCTCACTATTGGCCAAGCCAAGCACTTGCTGAAGCTGATATTCAGCAAAATTGGGGGAGAAAAGGGCACAGCTTCTACATTTTTTGTTCAGGACTTTCAAAAGTGAAAACATTGCTTGAGGTGAACCCAGAAAAGAAAGAAAAGAAACTGAACGATGACTTTTCTCCACACAACAGGGTGTTTGATCAGTTCTGTCTTTTGGATTCTCCATGCCTGTGGGCAACTACAATTGGACTGCTCATTAAAGACAGACCCATGTAGAGTAAATTACAGGAATCTTAAACGTGCATTGTATCATTAATCCTTTCTTCTTTGCCAGAGAATGCATGTGCAAAATTCTGCATCTCTTGGGAATTTATACTATATCTTTTTTTTTCTCTGCTCAAGTTTTGTATGTTTCCCTCTCCCTCTCTCTCTCCCCCCCTCTCTCTCCCTCTCCCTCTCCCTCTCCCTCTGTCTCTCTCTCTCTCTCTCTCTCTCTCTCTCTCTCTCTCTCTCTCTCTGTCTTTCTCTGTATGTATGTATGTATTTCAGTTGTTGGATGATAGAGTTACCTGCTTTTGTAAACCACTGGATTCTCTCAGCTAACAAATAATAAACAGAGGAGGTACATTCTGAAGGCTTCTTTTTGGCAGATGTTTGTTTCTACCTGCATGTTTTGAAGGCAACCTTGCTGGGACAAGTTTAAATCCAGGTGATGCCTTGATAACAGGACCACTGGGGAACCTCATGTATGCTGCCCAGCGCTCAATGGATCAAGGTTAGGAATTAGAATAGCAGTGCAATTAAGTACTTATGGGTGAGCTCTGCACAAACCCGAAAACCAGGCGGCACCCTCATTCCAGGATAGCAATTACCACGGGTGCTAGTTGATCACTCGAGAGCTGATGCCGTGGGGCTCTATTTCCCCCAAAGGAGCCGACAAAGCCATGGGCTTTCTAACAGGCAGAGTTTTAATTACCGCTCTGCGCTGGTCACCAGAAGCCGAGCAGAACATCTCGCTGAGCTAACCTGTAATTTTTGCATGAAATTACAGTATTCTCTCCCCTGGGTTCAATTGCCTCCACCAAGAGTTCTTATAGCATCCCCATCATTAGAGCACAACCAAGCACACTCTTCTCGCAAGGGAAACCAGGCACTCCTCCAGCACACGCCCTTCCGAAATTGCTCGTGGGCCATGGCAAGTCAGCACAGGTTGAAGACCAGAGGAAGAGTCACATTGCCTGGGTTGCAGAGGAAACTGGCAAGGATCCCATCCTCCATCCCGACTCCTCCTTGTCATGAGAAGAACTTGGGACAAATGGGGGCATGAAGTCACGTCCCAAGGAATGGAGAATCTTTGGCAGGGAGATACAGTAGATGCTAAACAGCTGCTTATTTAGCAGTTGTTCCACTGATTGTTCTCACTGTCAGGAAATTTCTCCTTGGTTCTAGGTTGCTTCTCTCCTTGATTGGTATCCCTCCATTGCTTCTTGTCCTGTCTTCGGGTGCTTTGGAGAATAGCTTGACTCCCTCTTCTTTGGGGCAGCCCCTGAGATATTGGAACACTTCTATCATATCACCCCCTAGTCCTTCTTTTCATCAACTGTTCTTTATATGCTTTAGCCTCCAGTCTCCTAATCTGCTCTTCTTTGCACTCTTTCTAGAGCCTCAACATATTTTTTTTTACATTGTGGTGACTGAAACTAGATGCAGTATTCCAAGTGTGGTCTTATCAAGACCTGATATCTGCCACCAGAGAGCTTTGCCCGGCACACAGGCTATAATCTTGATGGCATCAAGGGGAAAACAAGAGCAACATCTTTGTTACAATCTTCCAGTCTGCTAAGAAGTTTTAGCTCTGATGTTGATAGTAGGACATGTTGATTTCAACCTGTATCACGTTTTTGTTTTGAAATTCTGTTTCTTTTGCCAATGGGCTTTTTCATCATCAGCTTTAGAACTTGACTATTGTCCAGAAGCATTAAGTGGAAGAGGTTTCCCTTTTTAAATTATCCCAACAAAAAAAATATGTTGGGCTGAATGAGAGTGACTGGCCCAAAGATTCTAAGAGGAAACTAGAATCTGGATTCAGTGCTTCCAATCCAGAGTTGGCAAGAATGGCCTCTTTACAACCTGTGGACTTCAACTCCCAGAATTGCTGAGCTAGCATAGCTGGCTCAGGAATTTTGGGAGTTGAAGTCCACAGTAGTTAAGAGCCATAGTTGCCAGCTTCTCTTTTCATCCAACATCTTAACCACTACACCACAGTAGCTCCTTGGATTTTAGACATTACCATTAATTACTCAGAAAATTCCATATTATTATTTTAAAGAACTATAAATCCCACAGGGAAGCCACTGTCCATCTTCAGAAGAAGAAGGTGAATTTTAGAAATCTATGAGCTCAGACATCCTTTATTATGTCCTTTTACCTCAGGTAAAAACTCAGACTCAAAACTGAGCTATCTGAATATAAAGCACAGTTCCTGATTAAGTTGATCAGTTAAGCGCAACCAAATTAAATTTTCTAACGCTTTTTAAAACAAAAAACAACAACAACAACAAACCCTCAAACTTTGGGGTGGGCTTCAAAGACAGCGCATAAATCTATTCCTAATAAAAGAAAGGGAGAAGAAGGAATATTGTTATGGTCAGGTTGCTAAGATGCCTGATCCATAAATCAGCGCACAGCAGTCTGTCATAGAGTAGATTTAACGCAGTGTTCAATAAGCAGAGAAAAGAGCCTTGAGATTTGTCTAATGGGAAGGGAGGAGGGGAAAGGGGTTTAAGATGGCCTGCAATGTTTAATCAATTAATTGGTCAGGACACAGTTTGGCAACCTGAGAGCTTTTTCCGCCTGCCCCAAACATGCACACTTTTCCCAAAGTTCCCTAAGTTTGCAACTTTGATCGTAAACTGCAAAATCGCAACTCTCATGGGAATGACTTTGGGAAACAGAAGGACAATCCTCAGACTAGCCAGGAGAAATTTCTCAGCCTGAAGAAGGAAATGAAGTGTGGGAAGGATTTTAGAAGGGATCCTCCTGGATTTTCCGGAGAGTAAGAGGAAAGGAGGGAAGAAGTTATATCAGTCTTGCAAGATTCTGTTAATGTAATCTTACAATAACGATAGAGTTGGTATTGAGCCGTGGTGGCGGCGGAGTGGTTATAATGCAGTATTGCAGGCTAATTCTGCTGACTGCAAGCAGTTCGATTCTCAACGGATCAAAGTTGACTCAGTCTTCCATCTTTCCGAGGTCAGTAAAATGAGGACCTGGATTGTTGGGGGTAATATGCTGACTCTGTAAACTGCTTAGAGAGTGCTTTAAAGCACTATGAAGTGGTGTATAACTATATAAGTCTGAGTGCTCGTGCGAATGCTATTCCTAGAGTTGGTATTCCTTCATCTGGTGACTACACCGAAGGGCTACCAACAGCACTAACTACTACTACTACCAACTACTAACTACTAACAGTTCTTCCCTTAAAATAAAAGAGTAAGAGGAATTATGTGTTCATCCTCAATATCTCAACAGTTATTTTGGAAAAATTGGGAAAGGGAGAACAGTGGAGAGGGACGTCTTAAAAGTAATCTCTATCATGCACCTATGGTTTGGCTGAATATAGATCTGTAGAAGTACCAGCCTTAGGAAAGTTACCTGCACATCCAATTCAATAACCAATCAGCAACTCATTTGCGAAATGCCGTCTCGATTAAACACAGGCAAAAAATTATTTTTTTGTACAAAGAATATAAGCATCCTTTTCAGAAAGAGAAAAAAAGTGAGCATGACTTTTAAAGGCTATATCCCACTTTAAAAAAAAAAAATCCCACTTAGGAATGAAAGTCTTTTTCATTTTTTTTTTAATAACACCTTTCAGGATCCGCAAGTCCAGTTTCTGTAAAGCCGAGTATATCTCTGCATTTCAGGGATATGGTGTTAACCCATATAAATGTATGCAAATTTAATCAAGAGATGAATCCAGCTTTCCCCAGCTGGTGACCTTCAGATGTGTTGTCAGAATTCCTAGCCAGCTGGGGACTGACACCTGCAACTTCAGGACCCTAAAGATAGGCCTAGCATTTGGAAGGCCACGATCCCTGGCTACCTGGGTCACCAGCTGAACAAAGGCCAAATACGGAGCAAGAAAGAATAAAATTAAAAGCCAGGAGCCCAGATAGGTGCAGACTTCTAGCCTGTCTGTGGTCATTTCCTCACTTTGCTGCAGCATTTGTGCATTAAATTAGAAGTGGAGGAAATAGAAAAGATGGATCCATTTCAAACATTTGTGTTTGGTCTGTTGCCAAATCTAGTGACAGAAGATTGTTCCAACTAACCTACCTTATACTAATGGCCGAGCAAAACGAGAATATAGATTGCTTCATTTTCTCTTTGTTGGCTGAACTCAGCCTACATCTGCCTATCATTCCCCAGAGTTTAGAGTAGTTGGCAATTTGAGATTCCGGCATAAAGCAGGGTGTGTGTTTGTGTGTATGTGTTTGGCTAGTCAATCTTCTAAATGACTCCGTCCATTTTTATCATTTTACACTTTGAAGGTGGGACTTTCCACATATCTTCAACCATTAAACAATATCTATTTTCTCAAACAGCAGTCTTGTAATCTGCAAGTCTTCAAAATTCAAAAGCAAAACAAAACCCTGAACCCAAATTTTAGCACTGAATTGTTTTTTTATTTTGTCTGTTTTGTTTTGTGCCATGGCAAAAAGAGAAAATGAAACAATTGTTCATGGAGACAATCATGGAAATCTAATTAATGCAGTGTGATCCTAATTTAAAAATTAAATCAAATTTAATTGTTGTGGTTCTGCCAATTATTTGGCCCTAGGCTCACTCAAAGAACACACAGTACTTGGTTTTAAAACTTATACGTACATACAACTGAGGTGCAAAATAAAATCAAGAGTATAATTATGAAGAAACTAAGAAATCTGAACCTTATCCCACAGGCTGCAGCAAAATCAGTGAAACATCTGCATTGGACAGAGTATTCTCTAAAGACTTACAGTGTGAAATGCAAAACTTCCGGAAAAAAACTTATTTCCAGATCTTTTATCATGGCCATCTCTGTGGCACAATCAAATGTTTATATAAAATAGAAAGGAACAACGCTCTAATTGACTGCACATGCTTTTTGGCTTCAAGAATTTTCTTCTGCAGAGTTGTCACATCGGCTCTGAACAAGGCTTCATTATATGCTGCTACTTAGAAACACAATGTCAATACAGAAGAAAAATGCAAAAGGCCATATTTTTTCTCTTCTGAATAGGACCAATCAATTCATTAATTTTAAGGTTTTCAGACATTCAAACATTGATTAAATTTGCATACTTTTACATGGGCTAACACAATATCCCTGAAATGCAGAAATATATTCTACTTTACGGAAACTGGACTTATGGACCCTGGGAGGCGTAATTTACTTTTTTGAAATTTACAGACTAGTGTAATCAACAAGATCTCAAATTAAAATAAAAAAATATCAAAATTTTATTTGTTCATTTATTGTCCAAATTATAAGGGGGGGGGAAGGAAAAATAGATAGTTTGTTTTACAGAATGAACATTAGGCAAGCTTCAACTTGTAACTGTTCGTTTAGTGACCGTTTGGAGTTACAACGGCACTGAAAAAAAAGAGACTGTTGACCAGTTCTCAAACTTATGACAGTTGCAGCTTTCCCATGGTCATGTGATCAAAATTTGGGGGCCTGGCATGTATTTACGCAGTTACAATATGCTTGGCTCATGTGATCACCTTCTCAGCTGGCCTCTGACAAGCAAAGTAAATTGGGGAAACTGGATTTGTTTAATGACCACGCGATTCAGTTAACAACTGCCATGATTCGCTTAAAAACCATGACACAAAGGGTGTAAAATTAGCCATACCTCACTTAACCTTGCTTAGTAACAGAAATTCTGGTTCCAATTGTGGTCGTAAGTCAAAGAGTACTTGTATATGGACATATACACACACACACACACACACACATACATGGGAATGTTTGGGGAGTGAAGCATAGCCACAGCATGGCCAACCTCCAGTAAACTGTAGGAAAAAAACAGAACTTGGAAAGTCCCAGTTGGTTCCTCTCTTTTGGAATTCAAACCATTTGGATGGGCTATCTTTAACAAGCTGAGAATCTGAAACATGTGCTATTGTTCAAAAGCTGAGAAATTTAAACATAAGGGTAGAATAAAAGACCAGGCTTCAGAAACTTGTTCCAAAAATTGCTGAAGAAACATCAACACGTAGGACAAATGCGTGGTAGGAAGTATCAGCTTGTAACACGGGGATGGATTCGATCTGGCTCAAAACGTTTACCAATCTCATTTAAAGACATCTATAGGCCTCAAAAATGTTTTAAGATTATTGTCAGGTTCCAATGGCTATTTATAGCTGCGAAACCTGGACTCTGAAAAAGGCAGGTAGGAGAAGGTTTGAACTGTGGTGCTGCAGGAGACATCTGCACATCTGCAACAATAACAAACAAGTCCGAGACCAGGGATGTCAAACTCAAGGACCGCGGGCCGGATCCGGTGCTTAGATCTGCCCATGGGCCCACCCTGGAAACCACAAAGGACCAGCCAGCCCATGGTGCCTCTACCAGCAAAAATGGAGTGCGGGAGGGCTACACACGGCTCTCACGGGCTCCATTTTTGCCTGTGACGGCCTCCCGCAATCCTCTGCCAGTGAAAACGGAGCCCAGGCAGGCCATGCATGCCGGCAGAGGGCTGCAAGAGGCTGTCATGGCCAAAAACAGAGCCTTGATGAGAGATGTTGAGCTGGTCACGTCCACCCTGGCCACACCACCCTGCCCTCCCAGGCCAAACACAAGCCTGAAGTGGCCCTCAATGAAATCAAGTTTGACACCCCTGTCCTAGATCGAACCTCACCAAAAATATCACTTGAAGCCAAGATTGCCAAATAGAGGCTGTCATACTTTGGTGATGTTATGAGAGCTGACTCGCTCAAAAAGTCAATCGTGTTGGGAATGATCAGTGAGAAAAGGAGAAGGGGCCACCCTAGTACCCACTGGCTGGACACTATAAAGAATGGCACTGAGATGACTATGGTGGATTTAAAGGAGGCGATGTGAGACAGAGGGGCATGGAGAGTGCTGATCCACAAAATAGCTGAGGGTCAGACATCACTGATCGATGATGACGCAAGGGATCAGGAGCCAGAATAGGATTCAAAAGCACTACAATTTTATTTCATGCTACCTCTACACAAGAATCACAGCTAGTAGCTGTCAAGGAAAATTGGTGCCAGGTAAGAGTTAACAGGTTTCGGGG
>JANHFL010000517.1:301175-311882 GCA_032468155.1 Oxyrhabdium leporinum
GTTTCGCTTCTCATCCAAGAAGCTTCTTCAGCTCTGACTGGATGGTGGGGATTGGAAGGATTTATACTCCTTGCAGACAGCTGGTCATGTGCATCCTTTTAGAGAGTCATTAAGGCCACCTGGAGGTTTATCTGTGTCCTCAGGGTCACCCAAGTAGTGAAAATGGGTGTGGAGGCTTCTAGGAACTGTTGAACGGGCTATGTTGTAAACTGGAGAATGTAGGTGGCCAGGTAGCCTTAATAACTCTCTAAAAGAATTCAGATGACCAGTTTTCTGCAAGGAGTATAAATCCTTCCATTCCCCACCATCCAGTCAGAGCTGAAGAAGCTTCTTGGATGAGAAGCGAAACCTTGTCAAAGAAAAACCAGAAAGTCCCGTCGCCTCTTGAAAAAGCACCTTTGGGACAACCGTGACCTAGATGACTGAGAATCTCCATAGATATACAGGTGAGGAAGATCACTTTCTATCCATAGAGTACACCCAATTTGCTTCTAGAAGTTGAAAGACAATCTATAAACAATGAACAAAATGTTGGCAGGTGAGAAAGTGCCTTCAAAACATAAAGAACAGCAACGTGAAGAAAAATCCCAGCCCAAACAAGACACAACCAAAAATAGTGCAGGGAAAAAAATACTGCATATATAGACAAGTCAACTCTTCAGTAGAGCACCAGCAGTGAAAAATCAAAAGACTCAATGTGACATGCATTAGATTTCCCTTCACAGACAGGAGAGCGAGACTGCTTTAAGATGGCATTCTAAGAAAGCTTTTTGTGTAATAAATCTTGTGGCCATTTAATTGGGAACACCTTTACAAACAATTAATTAGTCACGCTGGGGATTGAAGCTGGCACATTCTAAATGCAACACCAGGTGCCCCCGCCATTCGAAGGCCTTACTGTCGTCTGCAAAGTAGCTGGCTGGGAGAGAAGCAACAAGCTTTCTTCTTTTGCAAGACCAAGGTGATGGAATTCTCTGCCAAGGAATAGGCCATTTGTTATTTGGTTTCTCCCCCCTCCCCTCCCTTAATGGTCCATTCAAATATTGTTAGGTTTCTCTTGTGCATTTGATTTGTCTTAATTTCTTTCACAGCTGCCCCCCCGCCCTTGCCCCTTCTAGCTCTGTGGTTTAGTGAAAGATTAGACAGACTTTTTTTTTGTCGTTCAGAAAATCAGTTCTATTTTTCTGCAGCAAACTTAAGAAAACGTACGCCTTCTGATAAAAAAAAAATATGGATCGCCGGAACACGTGCTACCAGATTTCTCCTGGTTTTTGCCACTTTAGATTATTTATTGACTTTTATGTATCAAATAACCCCGTCTCACTCTGAAAAGCGACTCTTAACCAAGGCTGACCTTCCATCATGCCACTTTTTTTTTACAGCTTTGCAGTTCTGTCCAAAGCAATTTTAATGAATCGGTTTCCTTATTCTTAAACGGTCAGTTCAGGACACAAAACTACTCCTAACCTTCTGATAAACGTGACCGTATTAAATGACTGCTTCTATTAATTGCTTATTTGTTTACTTTCGGAAAATGCTGGGCTGCAATGTGATTTGAACAGGCTGCCAAAATGCCAGATTCCTCTGAACTTCAGATTTCGAAGAGCTCCTAATACACCCATCCACAGATTTATATGCAAGGACAGCAAGATGTCCTATTGTGTATATAGCACACCTACAACCATTTTATACTCATTTTGAACTGCTGAAATGAGTCTGTTTCCCTCCTGAATGACAGCAGCTCATCACTCTTCTTGGAATGAATATGACGGCCAAGTTATAGATGAAATAAATACTGTACACTTTAGAACAAATGGAGCGGATCCTCCAAGAGGCAGCCAGCAGTGGATTATGTCAATTATTCTGGATTGGAGAATCCGGGTTGTTACAACTTTACTTCTCCTAGTTTCTGTGACGTATCCAAGTCGTCTAGCAAGGAGGACTTATCTTCAGGGTTCTAATCGGCTGGAGAGACCACATTTGAATGGGGAGGAAGGGAGAATTGGTGCCTCTCAGAGCCCCCCTCCCTGCGGGGAAGACTTTGATGTACTTCTGAAAGCTTTTGCATTTTCTAGCTGCTGAATCCCGACACACACACACACAGGGAGGGGGAGAGAGAGAGAGAGAGAGAGAGAGAGACTCAGGAACTCGCAGCACAATGTGCCTGTTTCATACCACCTTCCTTGCATGTGCCTTCTAGTACGTGTGTTCCCAAGCCTTTGGGTGCATTTCTTTCTTTCCTTCGACAAAACAAAACAAGCCCTGAGAGCACATAAAGCCTCATTTCCGCCTTGGCAGGAGCCGGACTCCAAAAAGTCCTCCATGCACCAGGGGGGCAGGCAGTCCAGGCAGAGAAGCTGCCAAAGAGCAAACAGGCAGCATGCCTGTAACAGCAAGCAAGACCGCCAGCCCCAGCCACGATATCTGGAACACCGTGGCACGCGAGAGGATGCTAGTTGTTGGCAATGCAGGAACGAGGTCGTGGGAAGGCCAGAAGACTGGAGGAATCCAGGTAGAAGGGAGAGGAAGACGGATCACAAAGGGTCACCTGGAAAATCCACCTCTCCTTCTCTTTCTCTAACACAAGGGTGTCAAACTCGATTTCATTGAGGGCCTCATCAGGGTTGTATTTGACCTCGAAGGGGGGGGAAGAGGTGGCGTGGCCAACTCAACGTCACTCAGGTCAGGGGTACCTGTGGGGGCCCAAGCGCTCTGCCAGCGAAAATGGGCTCCCGAGTTCTGTTTCTGGCGGCAACGGCTCCCTGCAACCCTCTACCAGCAAAAACAGAGCTCAGGAGGGCCGCACACAGCCCTCCCCAGCTCCATTTTTCCCTGACAGAGGCACCACAGGCCGGTCCCTCACTGTTTTCAGGGTGGCCCCGCGGGCCAGATCTAAGCAACCCGCAGGCCGGATCCAGACTGCGGGCCTTGAGTTTGACACCCCTGCTCTAACACAAAGTCCTTCAATCGAGATGTCTACGGAGATTCTCAGTCATCCAGGTCACAGTTGTCCCAAAGGTGCTTTTTCAAGAGGCAACTGGACTTCTTTTCTTTTATCCTTGAAGACTTTTCACTTCTCATCTAAGAAGCCTCTTCAGTTCAGGGAAACACCCTCCCCTTCATGGCGCAATCTCTAACAGACTACCACCACTTTAGCGCCCCACGTCCAATTTAGCCCTAAGGGAAGGGGCTTGGGGTAAGGATAGACTGAGGAATGGGAGCAGCTAGGGAGCAGAAGACGCTTCTTGGATGAGAAGTGAAACATCTTCAAGGAAAAATAAAGTCCAGTTGCCTCTTGAAAAAGCACTTTCACCCAAGACTTTCCACAGTCAGATCAGAGTCTTTCAGGCCTGCTCAAGTCGGACAGATTTGGAGAAAAGAAATTACCGAAGACACCACAGATCTATACTCATGTCAGATGATTGCCACAGTTTCTTAGGGAACAACTGCAGCAAAGCTCTGCTCCTTGGAGACCTGCAGCAGGTGCTGGCTTTGTTCCACCCCAAACCTTCCTCAGCGGAGGAGGCAGGTGTTACTCCGAAGGAGGGAGGCAGGTGCAGATAGCTCCCCAAAGCCCCTGGCTCCCCAACCAGACAGAGCTGTTGCTCACAAACATGGGGCTTCGCAGAGGTCCGGCTGGACTGGAAGGGTTATTTCTTGTTTTAACTTGCCGTGCCAAAATGGTTTTTTTTTTAATTTAAAAAAAAATAGTGGAATATTATCCACCTGAGCACAGAATAAGGGAGAGCTCATACTTGGCTTGTTCCAATGCCAGAAGCATGAGATTTCTCCAACCTTTGAGTTTCCACCTGTATCAATGTCTCCTCCTAGAATTCACTGGACAAGTTGACTGGGGAGTTCTAGGAGCTGAAATCCAACCATGTGGATTGTAGCCAGATTTGAGAAGGCTGCGTTAAGCTAATCTACACACACACACACACACACCAGAGCAAGCAGCAGTCCTGCTCCAGGACTGGCCAATTTGCTGCTGAAAGACAAAAGCAAGGATATATGCCTCTCTCTTTCAGTGTCTCTAAGTGATGCTTATCCTTTGGCAGTTGACTCCTGGACCCACAGAATGACTGAGCCAACTGCAAAAAAAAGGGCACAGCGCTCAAGCCCAAACAGGACCGGCTAGTTCACTGTTCCATGTGCTGTGCAAACCTTATTAGAGGCAACTGGCCAATGACCATTGTGGCAATGGCACCATCTCTCCTAAAGTCTTCTTCAACTGAAGAAAGGATGCTGATTTAAGGAGGCATGAGACAGGCCCCATGCCCTGCAAAACTTGGTCAGCTTCTCTATTCCTTGGCAGTCTGTCATCTGAGGCCTTTGTCTCTTTCTGCCTAATGGTAAGGCCACTGCTGCGCAAACCTTATTATATGCTAACATCTGCCATCAGAAGGTGAGACGCTGGTAATCCCCAGACTGGCATTTTTCCTGGCTTGAAGGATAAAGTAACATGGGGAGCAGGAGGGATGCTTACATTGTGGGAGTTAGCAACAAGGCGCAAGAGCAGAACTAATGAAAAAGTTGCCAAGTATAAAAGGAACGTCTTTTCGAGGGGGTGTTTCTTTAGCCCAGATCAGTTCACAGGGTGCGTATCTACCAAGCTGGCACATGATCATCACTTTGCTGTAAGGTTTGAGTCTCTCACCTGTGCTCAGAAACGAGAGTCAAAAGAGGCATTGTGTACTAAGCAGAATAACCCTCTCCTTTAGCTCCTATCAAGAAATATTACCTATCATGACTTTTCAAGGTAGAAGTGAGGAGGAAGTGGTACAGATCAGATTCAAATGAGATAGGATAGCCTTGCAAGAAACCGGATGTTTCTGGGTCCAGCTGAAAAAGGCAAAGAGCATAGCACTCTACCTGAGTGTGATCTATACAAAGGTGTAGGGTTTGAAGTCAGGCTCTCTGACTCACATGATTCTAAATCCCAATTCTTAAACTCTCTCTCACACACACACATGTACAAAAGTTCAACAGTAGGAGAGCAGAAGGAAGGCCAGGAATAATCACTCAACCTGCAAGTTTATTGCCTATCTTCTCCTACTACTGAGATAAAACAGTTTGACATCTTAAGTCTTAGGGTATTTACAGACTAACATCTTCTGGCATTATTTAAGTAGTCCTCAATAAATCATTAAAAAAAAATATCTCCTTCCGGTATTTAACCTGTATATTTGAAAATAAATAAAAGCGAGGGAGAAAGAGTATTCGTACATGCTCTTTCGTCTCATTACATATTGTGTGTGTGTGTGTGTTCATATTCCTGTCTTTGGCTCTGAAAAGGGATTAAATCCAGTCAACAAAATCAAGAAACAATGTAATACAGGGGAAAAAAACTGATGAACACAATGTCGACAATAAAAAACACATTATTAAGTTGGGCATCATACATTTAGGATGCTTTGTTATACCAAATCATTCTTCTTTGCTACTTGAAAACATTACAGAATTAGCTTTTGGGCAGACATCCCTGGCAAGGATTTATTATAGCTTTGACCAAAAAAAATGCTCCATGTATATATCTCTGTTTAGGTTTTCTAATCTTGTGTAGAAAAATTAATAAACACACAAAAAAACCGCTCTGGCTTTGGTTCATATATCCATTCCAACAATAAAGGCAGAAACCTTGCTTGATTCAGATACAGATTGAGCGAGCTTCTGGGCTCCAGACTCAAAGCTGAATTGATGCAGAACCAATTCAAGAACCAACCCAGGCATTCCTCAACAGAGTGCAGGTAACACAGAAAATCCTCTAACTGGCATTTAGAGCCCTCTTTTCTCTCCATCTTTCTGCCTTACTGGAAGCCTTGCTCTAAAGCAGGTCTTGGAAATCTGCAACCATAGAAATCTAAGCAGCCCTTTGCCTAATTCCATCGCAAATAATTAATTCAGACATCTGGAAAAGCTATCTCTCCTTTCCCTGACAACTTGGTGAGAGAGAGAAAGAGAAAGAGAAAGAGAAAGAGAAAGAGAAGGAGAAGGAGAAAGAGAAAGAGAAAAAGAAAAAGAGAGAAGAGAGAGAGAGACTACAAGAATTTGGTCAACTTTAAATTGGCGCCAGATAAGAGTCAACAGAATTCAGGAGGGGTTGGACTTGAAGCCCTTGTGGTAACGCAATGATTCTAAACTGATGATGCACTTAATTCCACCCCCCCAGCTCTTCCTGCTCTTCTCCTACATCGTGACTGCGCTTCTGATCTGACTTCAGCTTTCTTTTGCTTAAGAGACCTACAAAGGTCATAAAAGTGAGGATTGGTCACGAAATGATTTTTTGCATCTCCAAACGGTCACTAAACAAGATAGGCGTAAAACGAGAATGATCTACACAAGAATTTTTATTTATTTATTTATTTATTTTTACATTTATATACCGCCCCATTCCGAAGACTCGGGGCGGTTTACAGCTTATAAACAATACTCTTACATCAGTATATTAATCCAATATACCTCAGAATATTCTCATCTAAGAATCCCTATAAATTCAATCCAACCCAGTTAAAATTAATAGCACTATCAACATCTTGCATTCATAATGAAATTAACACCTTGGAGAAAGCGAGGTTACGAAAGGCAGCAACGTATATGGCAGTAAATCGCACACCAGCTAGCATTTTGCAAATGAATCAGGGATGGAGGCTAAGTGGTATATGCAAAAGGGGAAGGGGTTTTTAAACAAGACTCAGATATTGGCCCTCAATGAATCATAAAGAGTACACAGATACCTAACACAAAGGTTAAAACAAAAGAATTATGCATCCCAGAGCTTTTACGCTCATTATTAGCCTGATGTCCCACAAGAAATTTAACCAGTGGGACTTGCAATTAATACCTGTAATATAATAGACCTGATTATAATAACTGGGATAATTACATTATATCCAAGGAGGATGAGAAAAAAGGGTCTTGCAAAACAAGTTCTTTGTCTTTTGCTTCCCTCTGCCTCTGCCTTGCAGGTAATCACTAGCAACGCCAGGCAAACCCTCTTTTAATGGACTCTTAATAATGCTGTAATTTCCTTTTGCAGTGAAAGTTTTCCAAACAGTCAAAGAATCAAAACAAAGCAATGATTGCTTCTATTACCATTAAATTCCACTTTGAGAGCGAGAATAAATCAAACAGGAGATTCAATTCAGGGCAGAACAATAAAAAAAAGCCAATAATGATTTTTTAATATTAATAAGAAAAATATATTATTATGCACTCTTAAGCATTTAAACTTCTAATCCAATCAGTACAAAGTGCAGAGATAAATCAAGGCCGCAGAACAGAGAGTCACTTCTAGGACAGAAGAAATAAAACAGCAACCATCATCTCTGGGACTCAAGCAGGTTTGACAATTTCAAAGGGAGGCATGTGGGTGGGAAGAGGGGGAGAAAGGAAGAATTTATGAGGCTGTCGTTTTCCTAACAAGCTTGTTAATCCTTTGTCTCTCTGTCCAAGGAAAAGAGAACAGGGCAACAGCCCAAAGAAATCTTGAATTAACCAAAGCCATGACGTTTCTGGCTCCCTTGCACTCTTTCCAAAAAGCGATATGGGGCAGATAACTTGTTCCTTGCATCATGTAGTAGGTGAAGTTTGCCACTATTGTTTGATAGACAATAGGCTAGATCCAATTTCACAAGTTCAAAAAGCTGACTGAAAGTAATTACGTATGCAATACATAAACAAGTTTGCACGTTGAGTACTTTCTACAAGGTCCTGCAACCTGCTGTCTTCCGACTGTGTTAGACTACAACCTCCCTACTCCCTGATTGTTGACCACACTGGATAAGAACTTGGGGAAATACAGTCTCAACTTGTCTGCATGACTCCCTTTTTACGACCCTATAATCCCTTAATTCGGGATAGAGTCAGGGCGATTAGTTGGAGGTGAGAGTTCACTGGCCGGATGCCATTCCTGACACTACACAGGGTTCATAGCAGATATTTTTTCTTTGTGTCCTAGAAGAGAAACATCTGCCGCTACCCAGGATTGAACTCTCAACCTTCTGAGTGTGGGGGGTGAGCGTCTTCACCACTAGGCCACCACCACGCCACTCTAACTTCCCTCAATGACATTAGGTTGGAAAAGGCAATGTTAAACCCAAACAAATGGCAGTAAAATCTGGATGGAAAGCTTCACCTAAGACTATTTCTCCACCAGATATTTGTGGCATCTTTTAGCATCATCCATCATTGTGCCAATATAAAATAATGAGGACAGCTGTTACATCATCTCAATGAGAGCAGGTGACATCAGAGGATGGTGTAAAGTGAATAGTAAAGAAATGACCTAAATAATGAAGCTTGTTGAATTATCATGGTTAGGACTGGACACTTTGAGCTTGAAGGAATACAGATAGGAGTATTGTATGAAGAAAGTACTCCATTCCCTGGTAGTTTCAACGAAAAGAACCAAATAGCAAATAATACCATATCCAATAGAGTAGTTATTGTTTATTGTTCTTGTTAGGGCAACTTGAAGCCCTACCTATCTGAACAATAAGCTTCTTATAAACTATAAACTCAAGATCTCTGCCCGAGACCCTAGCTAATCAAGGCACAGGACAGGAATAAATGCGGAAACGGTTTGATCTGCTAAAAGGCCACTTCTAACAGTACACATTTAACAGACCTCAACTTGCAGAATTGTTTTGAGGGTAAAATGGGGAAGAATTAGACTGCTTTGAGCTTTAGCAAGAATGGGAAATAAAAATGAAGTCATAAATACAGACTTTTAAAGCAACTGCACATTAGAAGAGTGACATATGACCCTTACAATGAAGAATGAATTTACTCTGTTATGAATTAATCTGCCCTTTACTGAACCCATTAAGGCTACAAGAGTGCATGTCTCCTCTCTGTGCAATTCTGGAGTGTTGGATTACAGTTCCCCAAATTCTTAGACAATCAGAAGCTGTGTGGAACAGAACTTCTGAAAGCTGCGATCCCATAATGGTATGTGGGAATGACCTTGCTAGGGCAAGGAGAGGCAACCAAGAAAATAGTCAGATAAAAGGCAGCTTAGCCCACATCAGGAATGAGGGAAGCACAAGAGGGTCAGAAGAGACCCTCGCTAGTTTTGGGGCTGGGAGGAGGATGAGGGCTGGGAGAGAAGTACTTTCTGATTTGCAAAATTCTATTAATGTAAACTTACAATAAAACAGAATTAGCTCATCTAGTTGAGCTCCCCGTCTGATCTACTGATCTACATTGTAAGACAGACATCAGTCTTACAAATCTGAAAGTACTTCTCCCCTCTCTTCCTCTTTACAGCATAAAAACTAGGGAGGATCCCTTCTGAGCCTCTTGCCTCACCCACATTCCTGCTGAGGACCAAACTGCTTTTTATATGACTGTTTCTTTGGTTGTGTCTCGTTGCTCCGTCTCCCTAGGCTATTCCCACATACTATTACAGGACTTAACCTATTTACCAGCCAGGAGGCTTTGAAGATAAACTAGCCAACCCCTGACCCATTGGGTCATCCTTTCAAAGGCATTTCCTAACCAGATTTCTCAATGCCATCAACAATGATGAAAGTTTCTAATGTACTGGCTACTCTGGAAAAGTTCTTAAAAATTCAGATATTCAGAGATGCATCTGCCTTGAAAACAGCAAAAATGCTGGCCGCTTACACAAAACCACCAAGTCACCTTGGAGTGTGCAGGAACATGAATGCACATTCGTCTACAACTCTTTAAAGCAGCAGTATCTTCTCTTGGGACCTCACTGCTCCTCACTGCAGCTGCTATATTATCACACACACACACCCCAAAAAAGATATAGCTCCTTTGAAGAGTCGCAGTCAGGCACCAGGTTTCCATCTCTTCTTTCCAAAATTTTGTTCTGGATTCCTTGTTAAACTGTTCACATCCTTAGTTCTTTGGAACATGCAGAGTACAAGTGCACCACCTGTTTGTGACGCATAAAAGCAACTGCATCTTTATCTAGCATTACACAGCAGCTACAGAAAAGCTATGTAAGTCTAGAAACAGACCCAGCTATTTCATGAGTTACATTTGGACGTCATGCTCGCATTCCTGCAAACAGTGGAAACTTTTTCCCAAACTAAATCATTGCAAGGAAATGAATAAATATCCAAATCATATTATTTAAAAAAAAAATCCAAATTCCTTGATTTAGAAAAAAAACCCTCCTAAAGATATGTAAGCATAACAGTTCCAAGAGCATTCCTGGACCACTTGAAAAATTACAGGAGTAGCCCAGCAAAGTATTTATTCTTCAGGTTGATGTAGGAGAAGAGCAGGCAGAGCTGAGGGGGTGGGTGGAATTAAATGTGTCATCATTTTAGAATTGTTGTGTTTCCACAAGCGCTCCAAGTCCAACCCCTCCTAAACTCCATTGACTCTTATCTGGTTAACCAGATTAATGCCAGTACAAAAAATCAAGACTATTCGTAAGATTGCGGCGTAGAAAATTTATTCTAGCCTATACACAAGAATCTGGTCAACTAAAGTTCAACACCAAATTGATGCCAGATATAAGGGTCAACAGAATTCAGGAGACATGGACTTGGACCATTTGTGGAAACACAATGACTCTAATTCAGGAGGCAACTGGACTTTCTTCGGGTTTTTTCCTTTTGAAGCCGTTTTGCTTCTCATCCAAGAAGCATCTTCAGCTCTGACAGGATAGTGGGGAATGGAAGGATTTATATTCCTTGCAGACAGCTGGTCATTTACATCCTTTTAGAG
>JANHFL010000522.1:13776-35862 GCA_032468155.1 Oxyrhabdium leporinum
ATTGTGGAGTAAATTTCAGTCTTTTTCTGAGCACATTCTGCATCACCCACCAGATTTTTATCCAGAAGGCTTTAATTCCATGTTATAAAAAATGTAGTTTGGGAGATTCATAATTGATTCCATCAGCCATTTATCTGCTGATACCTCTGTTTGTTAGTAGTCTGATCCATACAAAGAAAGCAGGACTGGGAAAGAAGTAAAAAACATTTTCTTCTGGAGGAAAAAAAAAGCTAGGATGAACTAATATGCTCACAGGTTTTTAAAATGGCATTTTGTGCCCAAATCACAAACAGTTTCTGCCAAATAAAATACCATCCCACGAATATAAGCAATCACAAGGAAGCCTGCATACATTTTAGAATATTTTGTAAACTGCCATTAATTTTCAGCCAAGAACAACTACGACAGCATCAATACGGGCAGATAAAGTTTCCTAACATGCACAAAAGCACACACGCATCAAAGAGTGTAGGTGAATCTCCCTGAAATGGAGTGAAAAAGGCCTGAAGGGTAACTTTTGCTGGCCATCTGGGAATATCAGAGGTTTGGGCTATTTTGATTCTCCGTATGCAGGATTTAAAAAATAACATTCAGAATTAGGCTCAATTCTAGAAAGAACCGCAGATGGTGAAGGGACATGAGATGCATCCACAGCTCTTGGTCCTGGATAGCAGTGTTGGAGATGGGGATGTCAGTAGAAGAGAGTTGAACTCTGTGGGGAGGTAGCAGGCACCCTAACTTTAACCCTAACCCCCACCCACCTATCAACAACAAATCCGCTCTTTTGAATTGGTTCGACTTCTGATTGCCTCCAGTGGACTCATCTCCTCTTTTCCTGTCTCAAATCCACCTACCCACAGCCTTTAAAAGGATTATTAAGCTTCTGTTGACTGGCTCATGCACAATCCATTATTTCCGTTGCTTCGCCTGTTTTGAATTGCAAGAGAGAATATTAATTGGAGGAGCAGTATTTCTTTGTTTGCTTAAATTTTAGCAATGTACAAACCATTTTTAAATGACTCTGGGCAAATTGCAAAAACATCAAAAAGTTCAGTGTGAACAGGACAAAAACTCTTGAAAGTCCACAAGGTTTGTGTTAAAATATACTTGACAAACCTTCTGAAAGGGGAATGCCGCAACTAAATATATTCACCGCATATATGGAAGCAACATGAGAAATCTAACCTAACATATTAGACTAACACATCTCTGAAAAGCAGAAGATGTTACTAGGCCTTCTGAAGCTGTGAAACTGGAATCTAGCTTTTTTTTTTTTAATGTGCTAAGAGAGATAAAGTAGGAAGATGCATGTTCAGCAGCTATAATCCACAATAGTCAGCTCTTGTGGCTCTTATGACCCTGACAGAGGATTTTTGCTGATGTGTGCGCCCTAGTATTTGTTCATTATAAATCTCACTTACTTGTCCTCCAGGTCATTTCCTGATAGATCAAAAAACTCAGTTTAGACTAGTCAATTAATACCTGGTGAATGCATTCTTGCTGGAAACCTAATACTATTACTAGATGTATAAACAGTTAGGAAAACATTTATAATAATAAGCATTATTATTGCTAGGTAATGCTTGTTAGGAAATGGTGGAATACACTTACCATCCCAGTTTTAATGAAATTCACATTTCATTAAAAAGATCAGACAACTATTTGTCTGGGATGATATAAGGTCTCCTGCCATGGGGAGGGGGTTGGATTAGAACAGCAGTCCCCAACCTTCCTATCTTGGTGGTGTGCATGTGTGTGTATGAGTGGCAGGTGCATGCATGCATGCACAGCTCCATTGGTGCAAGCGGTGGGTGAGTGCACCCTCCGCTCACTCGAATGAAGCTTTATGTATGAGCAGAGGGCACTTGTGTTCACGTGTGAAATTCCACTTGCATGAGTGCTCACACACAAAGCTACATTCACGCGAGTGGAGCTCTGTGCGAGCACAAGCGCCCTCCACTCCAGCGCCCTCCGCTTGTGCGAGTGGAGCTTCATGCGTAAGCACGAGGGTCCACCACTCGCGGGAGCGGAGCTTTGCGTGTGTGGATGCACTTGCCCATCGCTTGCATGGCCTGGTTTTTAACAGGTCAGGGCCCAGTAGTGGGCCTGGGCCTGGGGGTGGGGGACCCCTGAATTAGAAGACCTCCAAGGTCCCTTCCAGCCCTATGAAGATATAATAGATAGTGACAGGTTTGAAGAGAGTCTGAGTTCTAGTTTGTATCCCTAGAAACCTTGGGACAAACAGAACAAAAATATAATTTATCTACTGGTTGTATTACATGTTATAATCTGCTATTATTTTGATTTTTATTAAATCCAGTGTTTAGTTTCATGTATTAGTGAGCTTAGCTTGAGGAAAACTGGAAGCATCACTTGAATATATCTTTTATCGTTCACATGTTAGTATCTCTAATTCTAACAAAGTAAGCTTTAATTTAGACTGTTGGTTTTACAATTCCATTTAGAAAGTAAGGAGGGATTTTATTTATTAAGCGGGTTTTTGGGACTGTCCATCTAGCCAGTCAAACTCTCAGCAGCAATGCAAAAGACAGAAATGGGTTATTATGACAGTTCACACCAAAATTCTGGATATTGTCCCCTAATGCCTTTGGAAAAGAAGCGAAATGCAGTTTAGACTCTTGGTGCATTAAGAAAACTTATCAGAAGTCTGCAGGCAACACCTTTTGGATCTCTCCAGTGCCATTGACTTGAAGTGTGTCCAGAAGGAAACCATAGCTGCTGGTATCAAAATCCAGGTCTGAAACAGGATTGAAATGGCTGGAGATAATACAAACTGCTTGGAATTAAATGTTGCCTTAAAGCAGTTCAGACTAATGTTATCAGGCACAGCAAAAGCAGCTTTCTATCAGATGCAGGGCAGGGTGAGAGGCTGAGGTTTTTCACATCATCTGCTGCCTGGTCTTCTGAAGTAATGTGGTCCAAATACAAGCTTATCTTCTCAGTGAGAAGTAGATTATAGCTTTGGGAGTCACTGGGATTATCCTGAGAAGTATTTGTACTGTATATCTAATTGGAGAAAGGTTGCAAGCTTTTCCCCGTGAAATGTTTTTCAGAACGGAGTATACTTTCCCTTTGAGAACAAAGGGAAGCCTATTTTGTTTTAGAAAGTGAGTTTCAGCACTTTGCTCATCTCTTCCCACTTTGCCAAAGCTTCTTGTAAGAAAGGGTTACTCAGTCAAACATTCACCTTTTCAATCTTCTGTCATGGTTTCTCCCATCACACTCAGAAGTGATGCCTTTTTAACATCTGTTGCAAGTACCCAGGTCCTGCTATTCAACGCAGTTTTCAACCAATAAGATGCCTACTTTACCCGTACATTTTACACAAACCAGCACAGGCCCCCCAACAAGTACACAGTAAAAATTAGAGACACCTTTGCATGCTCTCTTTCTCATGTTATCTGTTCTGTCTTCTGCCAGCAGTGCCCCACACCCATACACACACATGCATATATGCGCACGTTTTTAAACAGGATGATAACAACTAATAAAACTAATATAAAGTAAGGAAGAAAAAGAAAGCAAAGAGCAAAAAGTGCAAGAAAAGAAAAAAAAATAGAAAAGAAAAAAGATACAAAGAAATGGCTTCGATATTCGTCACAGAAGTTACAAGTACAACTATATTTTAACTTCACTCTCTAAAGTTATATCATAATTTCTTTCTATAATCTACTCTATCTAATAATCAAGGCCATAAATCACTTTTTTTTTTACCCAAAATATCCATAAAACGTTTCCAGTTACCAATAAATGTAGATGGTATCTTTTCTCCATTGAAAGAACTTAATTTAGCCATCTCGGCAATTTTACCAACCATTCTTCCATAGTGGGTCTGCCGAAACTTTCCATCTCTGTGCATACAATAATCTTGCTGCAGTAATCATATATTGAAATAATCTTCCATGCTTGTTCTAACTGTTTATCCATTAGCCCTAAAATACTTTTTAAAATACTCTTTATTTTATTTTTTATTTTAAATACTCTTTAAAATACTCGGTATCAAAGTATATATTTGACTACTTTTTAAAGCTTTTTCACAAACCTACCAAGCACAATAAAATATCCCTTTATGTTGTTTACAATTCCAGTATACGTTTGAAGTGCCTTTATATATTCTAGATAATTTTTCTGGCATTATAAACCAACAATACATCATTAAAAATATCTTTAAAAGTATAACACAGTGTAAATTTCAACTCTTTTAATCACATATTTTCCATCTGTATATTATAGCCAAACTTCTTAGCCCACATTCTTTAACTTAATTTCTCCTCTGTTTCAAATTCAGCAAAGGTTTACTTATTTACTTCCCATTTTTATTATTTTGATAAAAATTCAAAATGCTAAAACATACCTTTCTCCTTCTATTTTCCTCACAACAACCCTGTGAGGTGAGTTGGGCTGAGAGAGAGGGACTGACCCAAAGTCACTCAGCCATGCCCATGGCAAGACTAAAACTCAGCCCCCTGGTTTGTAGGCCTGAACCTTAACCACTAGACCAAACAAATTCTCTATTATACATTTTTATCTACATCTCTTTGTACATTTTAGTAATTACATGTTCATCATCAGTGCATACTTGTACTATAAATTCTGTCTTACTTTGTTCTGCACCATAAATCTTTTGGTTCATTTTAATCTTTCTGATAAATGTAAATGGGAAAACCATTGACAATTATATTCTTCTGCTATTAATTGCTCTCTTGATTTAGTTTTAAATCCCCCTTGATGGTTTTCCAATAATTTCTGATATGTCAACCATTTGTCCTTGTCTGCTGTTTCTCTTCTATAATATGCTTCTTGAGCTGAGATCTATAAAGGAGTTTTGTGCACAACCCTATTCCATATTCTCAATATGGCATGGCTAATAAAATGTTTTTTTTTAAAATCCAAATTAAATTTATTATTTCATAAATATCCATGCCATCTAACCTTAGGTTGTGACCATCTAAAGTTTCTTTTTCTCAGCAACATTCATTATTTCATCTATATCAAACAACAAGGAGCAAAATACAATTTCAAATATGGTAAATCCCATCCTCCTCTTTCCTTTAACACGTCATATTTGACTTATGATTTTCCCCCTTGCTATATGAATTTAGATGTATCTTTTTGCCATTGTTTAAATGGTAAACAGATGTCAAAACAGGTATTATCTGAAACAAAAGCATCATTCTTGGCAAAGGAGTCTCCCCAAAATGACAGTTTTAGTTTCTCCTATGTTATCATGTCCTTCTTAATTTCATTCTATGTCTTAACATGATTATTTTCAACTAGCACTTAATCACAATAATAATAATACCCAGGTACTTTACTTTTTTCTCAATCTTAAAATCAGTTTTTTTTCCATCAGTTTATTTGAACTTATAATTTCATATTTTTTGTTAACATCTTTGTCTTCTGACAAAGAGTCTTGGCAACCAGGATGTATTTATGACAGTTGCAGTGTTGTGGGATCATGTTGATCCTCTTTTGCAAACTTCTGGCAAGCAAAGTGCAATGGGGAAGCAAGGTTTAGTTAACAACCATGTTACTAACTTAACAGCAGTGACTCACTCAACAACTGTGGTAACAAAGATTGTAAAAGGGGGCAAAACTTACTTAACAAGTGTCTTGTGGTCCTCATTTGTGGTCACAAGTTGAGGACTACCTGCAATCTGAAAACCCGGTAACATACCTTTAACTTGTGCCTTAAAGTTTCTACTCCTCCTAAATCTTCTAAAATCTGTACCTGTAGAGCATTTCAACCTCCCTGGCCACTCTGTGGCTGACTTCAAAGTGTCTGTTTTAAAAAAACGTGACTTTAACTGTGCCATCAAGCAGAGCATTGGTGAAGCCATAGAGAGAAATTTTTCAGGCAACTCAAAAGGTCTCAGCTAACACAATGAGTTTTTAATCCACTATACTTGTTAATTGATGAAGATGCTAGTACTCTGTCTCACATGTAACCTGCATCTGCATAACCAACCTGTGTTCCCTTTTCTTATTCTCCATTTAAACACTTCATCTGTCCAGCCGCTCTATGCAGCTGATGAGGTGAGCTCAAACAAGGCAGAAAAGGTGTTATACTCCTCTGGTGTTGTTTTCTCAGACTGATCAAAGCCTGTTTCAGGCCTCCTACTAAAAAACGGTACCTGGATCGATTTGGGGTTGACCATAATTTTTCCATATGTATCTTCAACAGCGCTAGCTTGACCGTTAAAATTCACTAAATCTCAGACTTTCCTGCTGCCAGAGTTGCCAAAGGGATTATTGGGAGCACACTTTAAAAACCACAAGGGCTTTAAGAATGTTGTCATGAGTAGGCTCGTATTTATTTACAACTGGATACTGCAGATTCTGCATAAAACTGAAAATGGTGAGTTGGCGTAAAGCTAAATTTGAATCAAAAATAAGCTATGATTTTTCTTATTACATAATAGCAAGAACAGGGCTACCTGCTGTAAAAGGCAATAGTTGTTTCCATAACTGAGTTGCACTATTTTTGTAGGTAGGTCATTTGCTTTTGGAGTGGAAAGTATAACATACAGATTAGTGACTACAGAACAAAATGACCAACATATATACTAAATCTGAAACTAAAACGGAAGTGAAACCTTTACCAAAAGTCGAACTTTTACATTGAGTTGTGAAGGCATAATAACTATACTGGAGAAGAACATCATAGCAGAACATGGCCTGTGGATCTCACAAGAGCAGAGTTTTGCCTCCAGTGGCAAGTTCTGAAATCTGCCCATTATTTGCCACACAGGGGGCATGAAACCGAGATAGGTGAACTCTGTAGAGTATTTTAGCACAGGGCCATGGGAAAGGTAGATGGTGGGAGCGAGGGAAGTGTTCACTAACCTGCCTACAGATGACTCTCATCTGTTTATAGCACGGGTATCAAACTCAAGGCCCGGGCACCGGATCTGGCCTGGATGGTGTTTAGATCTGGCCCACAGGGCTGCCCTGGAAACAGCCAAGGACTGGCCCGCGGTGCCTCTGCCAGCAAAAACGGAACTCGGGAGACTTCGACGGCTTCCTGCAATCCTCTGCTAGCAAAAATGGAGCTCGGGAGGGCTGTGCGCGGCCCTCCCGAGCTCCGTTTTCACTGGCAGAATTCTCGGGCTACCACAGGCGCCCCCGACACGAATGACGGCAAGCTGGCCACGCCTACCCAGCCCCCAAGGTCAAACACAAACCTTATGCGGCCCTCAATAAAATTGAGTTTGACACCCCTGCTTTACAGAGCTAAGTCCCAGCTGTTTGATTTTTTTTCCTTAGCATTTTCAAATCCTAGCAAATTAATAAACCCAGGGGAGGAACCTTAGAAGTGACATCACCCCTTCCACTCACCCTGTTTCTTTTCCACCTGAATTTAAATCTCTCTTCTAGAATTAAAAGAATTCAAGCTGGTCAACAAGCAGAAAATATTCTCTAAAGACTGAAAAAGAAACTAAAACTGGAACATAGTTATATCAAAAAGATCATATAAATCATTTGTTTTTTTGGAATATTTCACCTATAAAGTACTTACTATAGAAAGTTTGCCTTTTTTAAGGATGTTTGCAGGTTCTGAGAGATACTGTCATGCATCTGCTGCTGTTTGTTATTGGCAGTCGGTGTCTGATTTTTGTTTGAACATAGTCAGAAAGCAGAAATCATTAATACATCTTTTCTTTTCCTTTTTCCAGATCATCAGAAACTAGAGCGGGAAGCTCGAATCTGCCGGTTATTAAAACACCCAAATATTGGTAAGTGCCATTGCAATAGACCTTCAAAGGAAATGAAACTTGCCAAAGTCTTCTCTTGTGAGAGTGGTGAGCCAGAACTATGGCAACCATTTTGGATAGACAGGATGTGTGTACTTTTTGCTGAAGGAACTCCTCAGAAAACTTTCCTTTGGGTATGAAGCATTTCCATCTGTCCTCTGCTTAGACAGATATCTCACCCAAGAAAATGAACTGCACCATTGTTCCTCCCTCAATTCAGCTTCTCCCATGAAAAAAAAAAAGAGACGTGTTGCCAGAATGTTCTGTTCTAACCTTGAAAGGAGCCTTTCCAATCTCAGAACAGACTATTAGAAGAAGTCTTTTGGAACGGGTCCAACCTTAAAATGGGCCCATTTCAAGTTTTGAGGTCAAACCACTTCAGAATGGTCCTCTTTTAATGTTGGATCACTTCTCATGCAACTTAGAACTAAGGAGAAATTTCCTGACAATTAGAACAATTAATCAGTGGAGCAACTTGCCTCCAGAGGTTGTAAATGCTCCAACACTGGAAGTTTTTAAGAAGAGATTGGATAACCATTTGTCTGAAATGGTATAGGGCTTCCTACCTAAGCAGGGGGTTGGACTAGAAGACCTCCAAGGTCCGTACCAATTCTGTTATTCTATTCTACTCATGATTGCTTGACATTCTGTGTACCTCGCTGGACAGTCCCTTTGGCTTGTCATAAGCACTTTCTTGTTCTTCCATTGGAATGAAAGCTACATTAGATATAGAAAATGTGCTTTACTAGGTCAAACTAAACATTCCTGTAGTTCATGCTTCTCTTCCTTAGAACAAACAACATTTCTAATCAACACTCACCAGAGAAATAAGGTGGTTGTGTGGATTTTTGTGTTTCAGTGTCTGATCTTTTAAAGGAACATTGCTGTCTGGGTGGTGATTTGATACAGTTGTTGTGCTTCAGAGCTCTTGATAGATCCACAGCCATTGTGCTTGAATTTGCTGTGCATTTCAAAAAACTAGATATCTAAAGGCTGCCACTATTCCAGGATCGTATTTTAATTCTTTGCCCACCGTTTTTCCCTTTCTCTTTTATTGCAAGAATTTTACTTGCAATTTCCAAGATCAGAGAATCTGTATTTGGTGTGCTTGCTCTCCTTTCCCAACTAATTTAGTAATAATTTCCTTCTAAGTTCCGTTGAAATCAGATTTCAAAAATGTTGCACAAGGCACATTTTCCGCATACTTAGAAACGGGGCAGAATTACCATAAACTTAAGATTGGTGTGTTAATAAAAGGACACAGTTGCTTAACTTCTAGATCGCAGCTAAACAGGTTAGCTTGAACAAAAAATACCAAGGCCTTTCGATGATTCTTCCTTTCATGTTCTTACCTGATTCTGTGTCTTGCTATTTCAGTTACATCAGAATAGAGCAAGCAAAGTTTACACAGTCACTTGTCTGGGATAGTATAGGATTTCTGCTCTAAGCAGGAGGTTATTATTATTATTATTATTTAAATTTATATACCGCCCCATTCCAAGGACTCGGGGCGGTTTACATATAAAATATAAAAATATAAAAATCCTTTAAAACCCCGTTTTTAAAACCAACCCTTAAAAATTTAAAACCCATTTAAAAACTGGTTGGACTGGAAGACCTTGAATGCCCCTTTCAACTCTATGATACTTTGCCTACCTGTCCTTCTGTGGTCCCTGGCACACCAGACAGGTAGTTGCTAGAGTTCTGGGAAATGTAACATACAAGTGTACTTAGCAGTGTTTGAGCCGCCAGTAGGATTAGGGACAATTTGCCTGTCTCTAACAGAAGGCAGAGTCTATCAGAAGACAGAGGCTGCAAAAGGGGAAAAAAAACTAAGATGGAAAATTCTGATGCTGGAATATGTTGTTCTCAGCTCAGAATGGCCAGTATTGGTGTCAGTACATTCTGAGCAGGAATATTTTGTGTTGTCCCAGTAGACAACTGTTTTTCTGACAGCAGCCATGTTCTGTTATGTTCAGGAGTTGGTAGCTGTACATATAGGGAGCTGAAGCAAAGTGTGGTAATATAAACCATTGTCTCTGCGCTTTTTCTCCTACTTCAACGGATAGCAGACTATAGGAAAATGCTTATTAGAAATTGGAACTTGACCTGTTACCAAAGAATTTTGGAACTAGACTGAAGCCTACTCCAATTTTAACTGCATTATTTTGTAAGTCACCTCAAATTCCTTTCAAAATAAAATGTGCAGTTGCACAAGAACATGGAAAGCTAGAAGAGAATTCCCTGTTATCTGTAATTTTGCAAATATCTCACTCACTTTGCAAGCTAGACAGTCTGTGTTTGTCAGATTCATTATGTCTCTTAAGAAATCTTATTCCTATCCAAGGATCTACACTGTAAAAGGCTTACTTTAGTGAACTAACTTTGGGGCTCAGAACTATGGATATTTAGTGCAATTCTTTTTAATAGAGACTTGCTGTTTGATATGACTTGCTTCCTCAGAACTCTTAGATTATTCTTCATTTTGCATTCAAATCAAAATGCTTTTAAGCAAGCACCTAAGTTACCAGCTTCCTAACTTCTGGACCAATAGCTTCTGAATCAGAAGAACTGGTAAAATGTATTTATTGAGATTCTTCTTGTCTCTTTACATTTCCAACTAGTTCTCTATTTCCATACTTCTCATCTTGTGCAACAGATTTATTTTCTCTCCTTTAGAGGAACAGGGAACCTGATAATAACCCGTTGGAGGGATATAACAAAGTACTAATGAAAACATGCAGTCAAATCATGGTGATGCTTTTCATTTTAACCAAGGAGGAGGAAGAATAGAATTTGTCCCAGTGAAATCATTAACTTTGGTGAACAGCAGGAGGACTGTTATTTAGTCTTGAAAACCTATGGAATCCCCCATTCACTCTCACATCCTTCTCATTGTAGTTCAGTGGTTGGAAGGAGGAGAAAATTGAAAGAGAAAGAAGCCTTAATTTGGGTTTGCTTTATAGGACCAATTATCATGATTGTATTTCTGAGTCAACAATTTGGGTTATACCTATTCTTAATTTGTAATTTGAACAGAAAAACAGGGCAGTCACTAAAGCAGTAGCTTTGTTCTGCTCCCGGATCTTTACTCTTCTTCAAAACATCATCTGTTTTCCCAGTGTTCAGATACATTGCACTGTGTTCTCTTGCCAACAAGAGCTAGCCATGGAAAGCAGGTGTAGAAAAAGGCAGCGATTAATTATATGTTTCCTACCTACCCCAAAATATCAGAAATTACTTAGAACTCAGAAATGGAATTCCAGCAATCTGTCCAGCATTTTGGAAGGTACTCTTTCCAAGCTCTTGGAGACTCACCAAAAGTTCAAGTGCAGCTGACTGGAAAACTGCTCTTACTCATCAAGAGGGCCTTGGTTGGCAGGTAGGTAATTATGAATGAGGGCCCTTGGTTTCACATATGACCCTTTCTGCATTAGACAGCTGATTTTGCCTATTCCCAGCAGCTAGACAGAGGCTTGCCTGGACAGAAGGCTCTTTTTTCACATTCTGAGGAGAAGGCAGTCCAGAAATGTTTCTCTTGAGGAACTGGGCCCTGTGCAGTTGTTTCAGAATCTCCTGCTTCTTGGGGTTTCAGAACCTCTTCCAAAGAGGTGCTGGGCCCATCAGATCTGCTTAATAAGTATTTTTCTGACTTCTGGTGCAGCTGGTGAGCTGACAGTGCCCTGGAGGCGTGCAGGAATAAGGATGCTTTGAACAGGCTGGGCTGTGTGTCTAAAATACATACATTAAAATATGTTACCATGCTTCAGTCCTGCCCTTAGTAAACAATGATTTGGCTTGGCTTGCCCTGGTTTCTCCCTAGTTTTGATAGAGAGAAATGCTGGAAATTATTTTATTTGTTAGGCCCATTTAAAGCAACATAGGCTGAAAGCACAGCATTATCAAATGTAGATAGGTCATGACTAACTTATCTCATTGACTTCAGTGGGAGTGCAGTATGACTATGCTCTGGGATAGATCCAACTTATAATTAAAACAAATAAAATTTGCTAAAAATAATCACAATAAAGGCTGTTTGGTGTGAATTACACAAGGGTATGTTGCAAAATTAATTAGAAGCATTAACTCCCTGCTAACAGAAAAGGCACCTCATCAATCGGTCATGAAATAGAAGCAGAGATTCTGATTAGTAATCTTTGCACAGAAGACTATTCCAAACTTGTTCTACTCTTCTCTTTTTCCCTCCTCACTCTGTTCATTCTGCCTGCAGTTTGGCAATTCAAATCCCACCAGGCTCAAGGTTGACTCAGCCTTCCATCCTTATGAGTTTGGTAAAATGAGGACCCAGATTCTTAGGGGCAACTTGCTGACTCTGTCAACTACTTAGAGAGGGTTGTACAGCACTCTAAAGTGGTGTATGTCTAGGTGCTATGCTATTGCTATTATGCACAACACCTTGAGTGGTACAAAGTAAGGGCAGAATATAATCAAATAAATAACCTGATACCATCCAAAAAGCTTTGTCCCTCTATAATGCTACTCCATTTGGGAACACTTGTATTACTTTTAATGCCATCTAAACTTGACCTGTATCTTTATCTTTATTTAGTTGCCTGTTTACTTATTCACACATAAAAGACAATTCCTTGGCTTTGCTGTCCTTTTGTTCTCCTTGTCGTTTCATTTTTTTTCTCTCTCCTCCAAGAACTTGAGTGGCAGTGTCACTCCCAATTCCCTTGATTTTGCTTACAAAGGAAAGTATGGCTTAGGTTGCACTGATGGATCAATTATATATGGCTCTTTATCTATGGAAATTCCTAAGTATACAAATAGCATTTAGTAATGGAGTTTGTTACACCCCATCTTGGAATGCCTTCTTACATTAACACTTGTCAAATTGTGAACTTTATTCTTTTTTAACTGTGAACTTGGAATTATAGCCAGTTTGATACGTATTTTCATATGTGATGGTCATGTTCACCCATTACAAAAGTCTTGAACCAAAATCTTTAATATATACTGTAGGAATATTCAAAAAGAGAGAAGCTATTCCCCATATTAATTCTTAGTACCCAAAGCTTAACATAGGGCAACTTTTTCCTAATATTTGCCTTCAAGTCATAGCTCATTTACTGCAGAATATGGCAGAGCATTGAATCAACCATTAATGTAGAATGGCACGGAAGATTTAGCTTAGTTGAACTTCATCAGGGGAAGTTGAACAGAAGTATTACCTATGGGTATAGTTTTGAATATTTAATATTGAATTTTAACTGAATTTTATTGGTATTAAAAAGTAAAGCCGAGAATATTCAGTGTTTTAAGATGATTTATGGATTGATTCTTTAGCATCATTGTGCAAAAGGGGCACATTGTTAGCAAACTATACAATGCTTGTGCATTTGCGGTGTTGATAATGACAGTTAGTTTATAGCTTAACTCCATTTTTCTGATTTTAGTGCTTGTAATATGACCTGTTTTTTGGAAAAATAAAATAATATTGTAGGCCCACAAAAAGGTGGTCACAAATTCAAAGATATCAAAATCAGTGCCATCTGATTTTGAGTTTGGGTGAATAGTCAATGTGTTTCTATCCAGCATGCGATCTTCCTTATACAAGTCTGCCTGTAGGCTTATACCTGTAGGCTGAATAGTGTAAACAGTTGTTTTACACTGGCAGAGCTTCTCTAGGGATTTTTGCTGTCGTTGTACCAAGGATAAATGGTACTAAGGACTAAAACTAGGATTTCTTTATATAAATAAAGCATGTGTTTTACTACTGAACTTTATCATTTTTCAAATTTGGTAGAGTTGATTGAACAGCATTGTTTAGAGTAGCTCAGCAGCAACTGGTTTTGTGACCTAAAGTTCTTCTAACGTTTTCCATGAGCAAATGGGCCATGCAGCCAAATTGTAACTCTGGTTCAGAATATGTGGTACATTAGAAGAGAAATTGACAAAGCACGGTGCATTTCCTAACCTTGAAATTTGCAGACAGTAATTTTTAAGTTGCTAAGAATGGATTACTTTAAGAACAGCTTGAAAAGTATAATTCTAATAATTCTTCAGTTATCTCTCTTCGGTTTCTCCATCACCCAGCTTGCTCAGGCTCTCTGCTAAGCCAGCCTCTTTGCATCTTGCCATTTGCATGCGGCACTCAGTTTTTCCCGTGTGAACCAGCAATCGCACAGAAGGCACAAGACCATCTATTTAATTTCTCTTTATAACAAACACCGCTTGATGCTTTCCCGGTTCCTGCCTTGAATAGCAGTGCTCTTGAAGGGTCCCACAGCTGCTGAAGAGAAGGCTGGGTTGTCATGGTTCCAGGCATTTGTAGGGTAAAATAGTTGTCCCCTTTCCCTTCCTTTCATGGTGATTGCCAAGGCCTGTGCTGCGAAACGTTTTCCTAAGCAGCTGATTGCATTGCAGAATGGATGGTTAGGGAGTCCAAAAGAAGTTGCTTGGGATAGATTTGTCATCTCCCTTTTTTAGAAATTACATAACTTTTAGTGCCGAGCATCTCTCAGGTATGTTTTTAAGTGAGTAGATTCTGTCATGCTGTAGTGAGGGAGACCTCAGATGAATAGCATTAGCACGTTCTTTTTGGAGTCTGATGAATCGTATTTTTATTTCTTTTCCTTGCTTTATCTCATCTGTGAGGCGGATGGCAGGTGATGAAATGTTGCTCCTTTTTTCCCATCTTATTTTTCCCTTTTAATGCTGGGTAGCACCTACGCTGAGACTGAGATTATCATGGGAGGCACAGTGTGATTGTTTCTGTTCCTTGCTGAAAGTTTTGCATTTGTGTTGTGTTTGTTTGTGTGTTTAGCTTTTTTAGTGTCCTTCGAATCTTCTGTGCTGTTTCAGCATTGGCAAAAGTGTGTGTAAGTAAGTGTGTGTGTGTGTGTGTGTAGGGGAGCAAAGAAATAACTTTTCCATTTACTTAAGTTACAATAAAAGATGAAGCGAACATTACATATTGAACTGGTTTCTCCTTGCTAGGTATTTTCTGATACAATTTGCTAGAAGGGAAAGGAGTCCAATTACCCCTCATGACTGGCCACAGACATTCAATCCTTTCAGGACTAAAACCCTACATTTCTAGAGAATGATCATGATTCATTGGGTTGTCCTTCTTTCCTCATATAATATATTCCCCTCGACTCTCAGCAGAGCCCAATGAAGCCTTCTCCTCCTCAGCTAATTTGCGGAACTGCCTGCCACTTTACTCGGGTTAGGGGGAACAAAGGGAACACAAGGAAAACTGCATCCATGTTGAAGGAAGAGGACTTGCCTATTGACTGCCATGCTCCCCAGCCAGCCTTATCTGGTATCTGAGTCTCTCCCTTGCTGCACATTGCTGTTAAGAGACTTCAAATTTTGGCCTTGTTTCCAAAGCAACCAATTGTGGCTTTGCCACCAGCCAGTTGGGCACAGAGGGAGGCAATAAAGATGGTGTGGATATGCCCCTCCATCTTCCCTTGTGCCATGCAATGTGTGGGTCTCTGAGAAATGAAGTGTGATACTTTGCCAAATTTTAATCCCACAAGGATATTGGGGCCTGGATTTGGACACATTCTGTAAATTAGCCCATTTGAGAGATCTTGTTGCCCTAATTGTTGCCCTATGATGTACCGTTTTGCCCAATTGAATGTTACAAACATATAAAATAATTCTGGTAGTATATAGGTTCTTTCTTCCTTGTAGTTGAGTCATTTATAGAATTTCCGAGGACTAGTTATTGGTGAATACTGGGAGAAGGACGAACAACATCCTAATTTCTTAAAGAATTGTTATTATAATACATACAAGCTTTAATCACTTAGAATCAAAGGTAAACAGTGAGACAGAGGCCTAGTCTTCAGTGGTATGGGGTACGTGTATAAATGGACACAAAAGAAAAAATGCTTGTCCTCAATTTATGAAATGTGAAGATAATGATGGTAATAGTTTGGTGTTATGTGAATGCAGGATGAAATTTCTTTTCAGTTTTGTTTGTGTAATTAAATGGATCAGCACTTTTAACCTCTGTGAAAGCAAATATCATACTCAGATTGTTTTATTTTCTAGGTATCACAAGTTTTAATGTTCAAAAAGGTATAAAATTTAATTGCACAATTATGCAGTTAAGTTCAGTTAAACATGCATCATTAAGCATTTAGCCAGTGTTATGTATGTGTGAAGATCAAGCCCCATCTTCCCAGTTTAATCTCTCCTTAAGGCAGCTTTTACTATACCTTCAGCATATGTATATGTGCTAATACTGAGTGGTAATTAAAAATAAGGGCATATGCTGTGGTATATTTTTCTTATAATTATGTGAGATTGGGATTTTGAGGTAAGAATTTGTTCTATTTACCATAAACATGATATAAATATAAATTAATATGTATAGAATAATGCAATAAAACAAAACAAAGCATACCCTGCTTCATTAAGTTCAGATGAAACTGTCAACATGTTTGGAATATTAGCACAGAGGAAATTATTCTAGCTGCAATAAGCTTCTCTTAGTAAACCATGTTCTGGATTGGAATCTTGTGAAAAACATCTTAATTACTGCAGGATAATTCAGTTAAGTCGACTTTATTCTGGGAGTAGTCAGCTTGATGATCTCCAGAGGGTTTTGATTTCAAAACTAATATCCACTTATTGATATTACTAGGTTAGATTTGTGGTCAGATGACTGGACAACTCTTAAGGTCCTCCTTCATTCTGCTTCCTGAGTAGCCTCAGATCTGCATTGCAGAAGATGAAGTAGGCAGCCTGACTATTGTTCACAGATTCTCCATCTAAAGTTTAGTGCGGTTGCTAAAACTGTCAGGACCAGCAGCAAAGAACCTGAGATTACGCAAAACCATGTTGTACAATCTCCACCAAAGCCTAAAAATGAGTAGCAAGAGGCCCATTACTTCTGAAAGTAGGTTGATTTTCTGTACTTTACTGTCATGCCTTCTGAAGTCTTGATGAACCCTATATGCCACTCACATCTTGGCGAAGCTTCTGTTAAGATTTTGTTCCTTAAATTTGTCTTCATGGCACATGTCGCATCAGCTATGAACATCTCAGAATGATGGGTTGTAGCAGTTCAGAAAGAGCTCTGCAGTTACCTCAGGCTAGATCCTCTCTCTTCCCCAAATTAATATAGGCTTGGAGAGGATATAGTGCAGGCAGTGTATTGCTTTCCTTCTAATCTCGTTGCTCCAAAAAAAGAAATGAACCAGACCTTATATGGGAAACCTTCAGACTAACTTTGATGATCTCTGCTGCCTTAACTATACAAACAATACAAATCAGGCGGTCCCTGATTTAATTGGTTTATTTCAATTGGGAATAATGGGAATTAACAGATAAATAGAAAATTACTATTTACCTCAACAAAAATAGTTTTGCATCAGAACAAAAAAATACAACACTTTCCTTCTATAGTCCAGAACATTCCATTAAACCAGAAGTATGCAAAAACCATATTTGGCGAATCATCATCATCATCATCAATCAATTATAATAGAGCTAGAAGGGACCTTGCAGGAGAGCCTGTACCATTTCAGACAAGTGGCTGTCCGGTCTCTTCTTAAAAGCTCCAGCGATGGGGCACCCACAACTTCTGAAAGCAAGCTGTTCCATTGGTTCTCACTGTTAGGAAGTTTCTCCTTAATTCCTGGTTGCTTCTCTCCTTGATTAGTTTCCATCCATTGTTTCTTGTACTGCCCTCTGGCACTTCGGAAAATAACTTAACATCCTGTTCTTTGTGGTGACCTCTGGAATACTGGGATATTGCTAACATGTCACCCCTAGTCCTTGTTTTCTCTAGACTAGCCAAACCCAAATCCTGCAACCGTGGTTCATGTGTTTTTGTCTCCAGGTCCTTAATCATCTTAATTGTTCTTCTTTGCACTTGTTCCAAAGTCTCAACATCTTTTTGTAATGTGGTGACCAAAACTGGATGCAGTATTCCAGGTGTGGTCTTGCTGAGGATTTATAAATCAGTAATAATACTTCCCGTGATTTTCATTCTATACCTCTGTTTATACAACCAAGGATTGTATTAGCTTTTTTGGCTGCTGCCTCACACTGCTGGCTCATGTTTAAGTGATTGTCCACTAGGAATCCTCTCACAATTACTGTTTTTGAGCCGGATTTCTCCTAATCTGTATTTGTACCTTTGGTTTTCCCCGCCTAGATGTAAAACCTTGCTTTTCTCCACATTAAATTTCATTTTGTCAGATAGGGCCCATTGTTCAAGTCTGTCAAGATCTTTTGGGATCTTCTGCGGCGTTGGCTATTCCTGCCAACTTAGTATCATCTGCAAATTTGATGAGTTCCCCTTGTGTTCCCTCATCTAAGTCATTTATGAAGATATTGAAGAGTACTGGGGCCTAAGACAGAACTTTGTGGTACCCGACTGCTTACTTCCCTCCATGTAGATGTAGTACCATTAAGGACGACTCATTGAGTACGGTTTGTCAGCCAGGAAAAATTATTATTTTTCCAATATCTTCCAAGGTATTGATGTTAGGCTGATTGGTCTGTAGTTTCCTGGGTCTGTTCCCCCCGCTTTTTTTTTTTTTTTTTTAAAGATGGGAACCACATCAGCTTTTTTCAAATTCTCTGGTAGTTTCCTGGTGCTCCAGGATTTTTGAAAAATATGGTACAATGGTTCTGAGATAATATCAGCTCTTTCAGAATTCTGGAATGCAATCCGTCAGGCCCATTGATTTATATTCACCAAGATCAGACAGTTGTTCTCTTACCGTTTTCTTGCTTTTTAAAAATTTTTATTTCTAGTCTGTCTTTTACGATTATGTTTTTGTTAGGTTGGGCTATAGTTTCTTTTTGTGTGAAGACTGATGCAGAGAATGAGTTAAGCAGCTCTGCTTTCTCTCTACTGCCTGCTACTTCCTTGCCAACTTCTCTTTTTAGTGGACTGTTTCCTTGACTTTTTCTTGTTATTTATATGTTGAAAGAAACTTTTTTTTATTATCTTTGACTTTTGTTGCAAGTCTTTGTTCATTCTGAGCCTTTGCCCTCCTAACTTCATCTTTTCAGATTCTGGCTATCTGCTGATATTCTGCCTTAATTAGGTGTCCCTCTTTCCATTTTTTGTACTTATCCTTTTTGTCTTTCAGTTTATCAGAGAGATCTTTGTGCAGCCATACTGGTTTCTTCTTGGATTTCTTGTTTTTCTTTTTCAGTGGTATTGTGCTGAATTGTATTTTATTGTTTAGACAGCTAAGTTTTCCACTTTTGAAGATAATGGAAGTAACCTTATAATGCAGGCACATTATTTCTTTTTATGTATTTTCCCCTGAATAATCTATAGAAATTGCATTTGTTGTGCATGGAGATGGGCATCGTAAAATATGTTTAGTCCTACATTTAGGATTTGGAGAACAGAGGCAGTGAGTTTAGTCCTTAGCTCCTAATTGAGTGGTGGTGGTGGTGGGAGTGGAGAGATCAACAAATCTGTCCCTCCCAGCTTTTTCTGCTTTGCTTTTTGAAGAAATGTGGCTTTCTGGGGGAGGGAGGGGGGTTAAGAAAGGAAAAGGTTTTGGGAAGCTCGTCCTGAAGAAGGCACCTTTTGTGCAGGGGCCAGTTTTTCAAATCCTAGCAAGAAGCAGGAGAGCTTTGCAGCCTTCTGATGGCCACCTGATCCGTGACCAGATGATTGGCATAGAAAGCTCTGAAAACAGCCGCCATTTCTTCAAGGAATTGTTGGGGTCCTGAAAATGGCAGCTGCTTCCAGGAGGCTTGGGGAGCAAGCTCAAGCACTGCAGGTTCCCGTTGGGGTAGGATGAAGGGAAGAGAGTAAAGTGCTGCAACATCCTGTGGTCTGTCATAAGGGCAAATGACCACAGGGGCACTGCTGCTGTCATAACTTTGAAACAAGATTGTATGCAGTTTTGGGGTATCAGTCATAACTTTGAACCATTATTTAAGTGGCCTGCCATTTCTCAAGAACGTATGTGGTTCTCAACCTTGGCAACTTTAAAACTTGTGCACACTGTTCTAGAATCTCTAGAGATTTTAAAAATATATCAGTATTGAGCAGTATCAGTTTACAGGGTTCTAGTATAAAAATTGACCAAAAAATGGAAAGATTGTATACATAAATATGTTTCACAAAAATAATAAAGAGAGCCATGGTTATCAATGAAATTAAATGAGATCTGAAAAGAATGAGTTGATAAATATATGAGTGAATGAACTTCATATACATGAATATATTGCAGACAGACCAGATATTTAAATGACGGGTATTACCAGTAGAAAAACTAGACTTTCTGCAGCATGGGTAATTTTTCAGCTATATATTGCAAGATGTGTGGAAAATGAGGCATTCTTGCCAAGCAACAAAATTACTGGTTCAATTCAAAAAGCACATGTCTTTCCTGTAATGTGGTATTATTTTTGAAGTAATTTTTTACCTATCCATCCCCTGCTTTTTATATAATGTATCCTGAATTCTGGAAAACTTGAAGATCTATGTACTTTTTAGTAAGCATTCTCACTAAAGTTTTCTAGTAAGTACTGCCCATTTATACATTATTGTCTTAGATTCCTAAGATTTTTTTTTATTATTGACAATTATTTTATGATATTGTTATGCAAATAGATGGGGGATTGATTTTTATTATTATAGTTACTGTTCATTATCTTTCTGATAAACAGTATCAGCATTCAGCTGAATTTAGCTGACTAGAAAAAAAGTAAATAATGTCAGAGCTGGTTAGTTACCTGGACTAGAATTAGCACCAGGAAAACTAAAGGTTACAGACCTAACTGGGAAAAAGGACACAGATAGCAGTGGATATATATAAGTATGTCTGTATGATCACCAGAATCGAGCTCAACTCATGAGCAGCAGCATCTTCGGAGGGGCTCACAAGTCAATGTGGTGGTTTAGATTGAAGCCCCACCCTTTCGTACCTAAGAATGCATAAGATCACTTTCCTGCCAAAAAAGCATTAATGTGGGTGCAAGCTGTGCCTCTCTTGGAGGCTAGATACTGCAATCCAAGTGTAAAGGCAGGAGGAAGAACGGCTACCAAGGCAACAATGTGACAGTGAGCTTGAGCCCATTCCAAGAAACTAGTTTGAGTAAATGCCTAAGGTCCTTCCCTGTGTTCTCCGAACTAATCAAAATTTTCCCAACCGGTTCGTGTGAACCAGTGCAAACTGGCTAGATTTCACCTCTGAAGTGCATCAAGGACAGGGAAGGATGCATAGGGGGCCACAGGGGGCAGAGTCCTGTGGACATGTGAGTACTACAGAGTACAATATTCCCAAGAACCAGGGCCTCAGGACATAAAGCCGTGGGAGTGTGAGAGACATATAACAGACCTTTCAGCTTCCCATAAGCAAAATCAGTGGGGAAGCCAACAGGGAATTTCACAAGACACTCCTGTATGTCTGTCCCTGAAATGTACAAGCCACAGGTAAAAATCAACAATATACTCTACAGAGGCATATGTAGCAGTGATGGGATTCAGCTGGTTCTCATCAGTTCACCCGAACAGTTAGTTAATTGTTTATGCAGTTTAGAGAACAGATTGAAAATAAAATGCAAGAGAGGGTTTTTTTTCCTTCTCTCTCCCTTCAGTTAATAGCTCTGGGCAGACAGCCAAGAACCACTTAACAGTTGCAGCTGAAATGCAGCCGACACATGCTGAATCAAGTCAATAAACAATAGAAACTGACAAGATTAGGGCAGAGAAACCCATCAATCATCCATCTAGGGATGGGATTAACCTCTTCCCTTCAGGGAGAAGGACAAGATTACAAACATTTTCATTATAAAGAGTATTAAGTAACACTTCTGTGATCAGCTGATACTCTGGAGTTCCCCAAGACCTTTTATAGTTGCTGCAGTGTTGGCTACTTCTTGTGTCTTCCTGGGGGAAAAAATACAGGCGGGGACAATGATGCAGCTTGATCATACAGGGCGTGAATTTAATGCATGTGTGGTCCAGCCAGCTCTATTGCTTATGCTGTGAAGCACCCAATTTAGAACATAGAGAACATAGAATAATAGAGTTGAAAGGGTTAATGGCTTTTGGCAGCACACCCAGGCTTTCAATTAGCCTGAGTGGCTCCTCTTAGTTTCCCTCTCAGCTGCTACATTTGCTTTGGGGTTGACTTTTTTTAAAAGGGGAATGGCTGTTTTAAATTTTCTGCATTGTTTTAGTGGTTCCTGGCACTGTACTTTTGGGGTGTACTTCCCTCACTCTTTTTGAAAGCCTCCAGTGATGGAGCACCCACAACCTCTGAAGGCAAGCTATTCCATTGGTTGATTGGTCTCACCCTTAGGAAATTTCTCCTTAGTCCTAGGTTGCTTCTCTCTTTGGTTA
>JANHFL010000522.1:76758-91621 GCA_032468155.1 Oxyrhabdium leporinum
TTGGGGTATCGTTTCCTTCTAATCGTAAGCTATGCAAACCTCTGGTTATGCTGATGTGACTTTTTCCAGTACAGCAAAATGTTACATGAAAAAGCAATAAATGAATGGAAAGTTATTGGTTAGTGTTATTGGTATCAATAAAAAGATAAATTTGTAATGATTGGTGTGGTGCCATTCTCATTGCTATATCACATTTTGCAGAAAAGTTAGGAGCGTAATCGCACATCCCCTTTGTAATTTTGATTATTTTGATGCAATTTTGACCTTAGAAACTGGAGCCAATTGATACTCAGGACTTGATTTTCTTTTATTAGTGACCCAATTCTGGTAAAATTAAGCTATTTTCATTTCTGAGGCTTTCTCATTGTAGGGCAGTGTTATCTATGGTACACAGCTTAGGAAAGGAGCAAACACAGGTGCAAGTGCCTTACTTCTTAAAATGAACAATTCATTATAATATAATAACCTGCTTATTGATCTTTTTGCTTTCATTTGGATTAGAGAAGAAAGTAGCCCTAAACTGCTAAAATAAGTTCGCTGTCGGCTGACTGCATTTCTTTGAAAATGCAACTGCTCCCTTTAAGAAATCTATATAATCCTCTCCTTTTTCAAAGCAATTTGTTTTCCAGCTTCCACGCTACTTTGAAATGCTATCCTTTATTATATTTTGATTATTATTTTAGATTAGTGGTTCTGTAGCATTACTAAGATACTAAAATATTTCCATTACTCTATTTTTTTTTCTAACTGGTGAGATACAGTTACACATTTTCCTCTTTGGCTTTGAAACCTTTTGAATAATTTAACAAATTGCAGACTTTGACTTATTTGCTATTTATCTGACAATCAATAATCATGAAAAACTTTTGAACCTCTATGAGTGCTTTTCAGACTGGAGGATAATAAAGAATCCTGAGCTGAATATCTGTATTTTTCTAGAGAGCAAAAAGTTAAAAAGCACTTTAATAAACTAGTTCAACGACAGGACAGCACTTCATTCTTCTTAACGAATACTGATTTCCTTATTAATGTTTCTTTACTTAATAAACAGTGGCTGAAGCTGCTGTTCATAAATCAAGCCAACTGGTTGACTGATCATTCTAATATTTATTTGCCTTTATTTCTCTAATTATTTTTTAATATAGTAACACGACCTGTTGCAACCGGTGTACATAGCATCATCCAGTCCCTTTTGCGATTTTTAAAGTAGACATTCTAGTCTTTTGTTCTGCGGCTAATACTTTCGTCCTTGATTTTGTTGACATAAAATTCTATAACTGAAAGTCTGTTTTACAAATACTGTTTACATCTAAAACCTGCAGCTTTCTCAACTTCCTGATGTCCAACCCTTTGTGCCGGCTCCTGTGGTTTTATCTTCATATTTAAAAGGGAATAATATTATCTTTTTTTTTATAATATTGTGTTTCCCCTCTTCTTTCCTTTCTTTTTTTTCCACATTTCTTTTTAAACTAATTTACTTGCACCATGCTAATGGGCCTTTATTGCTTTATTATGGCTCCTCACACTGAATGATTGTGTCCAATCAGTTGGCAGGCAGAGCTCCGCCCCTGCTTTGGCCGCCATGAGTGCTGCCGGCCTGGCTGACCAAGGTATGTGGCATGAGTCATATCTCCTGAGTGCCTGATCTTAGAACCACACACTTGCCCACCCTTGATCACTGCCAGTAAAAACCAGCATGATAGTATTTGTGCACCTAGTGAGACACACCATCCATGCTTGCTGGCTGAGGAAAGGGCATGCACTAAGGTATCCATCTAACCAAGAATCATAAGTACATTGAGTTTGAACCTACTAACAAAATGCATGTTGGGTAGTTAACCCTGTTTTGCTGTGAATTGACATAAGACATTTGGAGACAGGGATTGTCATAGTGTCAGTACATTTTTGAAATAGTTTCAGAAAGTTGATATGGCTCCTACAACCACGAACGTCTTAGGAGGATATCAACCTGTTAGCAAATTCTGAATTTCGTCTTTAAATAACGTCTACCATTTTATAGGAGGATAGCATAAGATTAGCCTGCTATTTTCTCATATGGATTGGTGATAAGCAGCAACACACAGTAGGATTCAATATTATGCATCATGTTTGTAATTATATTTGACTGCAGGTTTAAATTTGGGGAATAAAGGATAAAAAGCAGTGGGATAAGGTTTCTTGTACTGGCAAAGACATTTCACTTTTTTATCCAATAAAGAACATTGGTCTTGTACTTCCAAAATTATTATCATTTAAGAATGGAAAATATGTGTTAAATCCTCTGTTGTCCTTTGTTAAATCCCCCCCCCCCCCCAAAAGCAGGAAAAGATAGTGTGCTTATAGAAGCATTAATCCCAAATTCAGAAAAAGCTTCAAAGGCCAGATGATTTCCTGTTGTTAATTCCTCTTCAGCTAAACAAAAGTGATTAGTTCAGGAACAAATAAATATGTCCATAGCCTGAATGTTGCTTGAATGGGAAGCATACAATGCGGGGTGCTCATTTGACAAGTTTCAGTGTATTTTCTAATGACTTTAGAGCCAGAGCTGTGCCAACCTCCTTAGGATTTCTTTATGGACCTACATGTGTGGGAACTCTGAAGATGTGTTCATATTAAATACACACGAGGTTTCCCATGATCCCCTTGCTTATCAGATGAGGCCCCTTAGAATAGAAGATGGAATAAGGACCTTCTCATCTCAGTTTATCTTCTTCCTACATATTAACTTAATCTGTATGCTTCTATGTGGGTGCGCCTACATACGTGACATTTCATGCAAAATATATGAATTCATGCAATATATTTGAATATATATTGCAGATTTTGGATGTATTGTGATCTAATTTCCCTGTCGCAGACTGTAGGAGTAGGGTTTGGTTTAGTAAATAATGCATGTCCAGAATCTGCAGGAACAAAACCAGCCTCAGTGTTCATCAAAAACAGTTACTAGGTTTGCCGATAGGTTCTCAAAATTAGTGTTGCAGTCTTCAAAATTAAACTTGGAGAAACAGCTTTATCTTATCAGATATACACCAATTATAGAACATTCTTTAAAAGCCACATTAGTTTAAAATGCAATCACTATCCATTGCATTATAATGAGTCTATGTATAAATGAAAATGTACTTGTATCCAACCAAATGATGATGTGAGAAAGCATCTACAATTTATGCATGGCTGGAGGCAACTTTTTTTCTTTTTTTATGAGAAATGGAATTTTTTAAATGGAATGGAATGTATAGATTGGTGTGAGGAGAAACTCTTCTTCTCCACAAAGAGCAAGCACTTTCTTTTCCAGCCTAATTAACTTTTGATATCAAAACTAGACTGGGAGAAAATTGCTTGAAGCCAAAGTGAGCATCTCTTCACTTTTGTGCCATATTTGAAACCTGTGATTAGATACATGAGGAGAGCCCATATATAATACTCAGTGGAAGAAACGGGAAGACTTATTTTCCAGGCTGCTAGCTTTTCTTGCAGGGAATTTTCCTTGAAAAGTAGCAGAATCAGTGTTGCCTGCCTTTGATGTAAAGACACTGGACTAATTGGTAATTTCTCAGAAATTAAACAGGAATTATGGTGAGGTTTAAAGGCCTTCTAAGGACTACTTATGAAATGTTTAAATGCTAATGAAGGGATGATCCCACTTGCTTCAAACAACTTTCTCCAGGACTAGCTTTTAGTTCTGGAGGTAAAGCTACACACACATATCTGTAATCAATTATTTAAATAGTTTAGACTAATAATAGGAAGAAATGTGTGTAAAAGCACTTCGGTAATACATGCTTTTGGGAACAGAATTATTCCTGGTTAATGTAGATATATAACTTTAGGAAAGGACTTCAACTACAGAATAGAACATTTTTGTTGTCTTTGGAAAGAAGGCAGGAGTAGTCTAACATAGTCAGAATCTGTCCTTCGAAGGTAAGTTGACATTAAAGCTTTAGCTAGGCTTAAAAATTATAATGCTTGCAAATTCACTATGGCCACTGACTTTTTTTAGATATATACCGTAGATAGCCCTCACAATCAGTCGTTTTACAACCATTTGAAGTTACAATGGCCACATAAAGCATCGGTAACTATCTTACATCATCTCCCCACCGCAATCACATGATTGCATATCAGCTTTATGACCATTACAGTATTCCATGGTCACATGATTTCAATTTGCTTTTTTTTTTTGCTGGTTTCTGGCAAAAGATGGCCATTCAAATATATGGATTCACTTAATGACTATACTGTTTGATTATTGACCACCACATTTGACAACGTCACATTCGCTTAATGACCACTGTGAAAAAGGTCAGAAAATTAGTTCATGTGGGTGCTTCGACTTATGACCATAACAATTTACAACTCGATTTCCAGTCCCAATTACTATTGTAAGCCAAGAACTATCTGTAATACCTTCACAATTGCAAGCTCATTTCCATTTAGAAATTTCAGTGCAGATTATGTGTCATTTAGGCCAATGCTAAAAACAGAAAACTAAAATCAAGATGGAATAATAACTAAGGAAAAGTCAGATTCAAGCAACCATTTGAGTTTCATTATTCTCACCCTAACCTACCCTACTTTATAAGGATACTGCTAAAACTGTGGAAACTCCCGTGTGTGCCATCTTTAGATCTAAAACCGAGTATTCCCCTAGGCCACACATAATTTCTATAAGACTTAAATGCAGCTTTCTTTTGTGTGATCCATTATCTTTCCTATTCAAAAACTATATACAACTTGGTTAAAAAATGGTTGGATTCCCCTGTCCTATATCAAGTATGTTTTTTAATATTTAATTTCCAAAGGCTTCTCAAAACGCATGTTTACAGGAAAGATGTAAGTTAGAATTGGATGGTAGTATGTCCCCAGAATCTGCAGAGTATAGATATAGAATGTACATTCTCTGGAAAACCTCTTTGCAACTCATCTGTTGTTGTCTTGTGCTGAGTATAGCATTCTCTGTGCGTTTTGCCTTCTAAGTACTCCCAGGAAATTTTGTGTTCTTGTGTGGTGCTTAATTGTAGGGATCCAAGTTTCATCTTTTGGATAACAGCGTGTTATCTAAAAGTCCAAGCTTCATGCAAAATGTATCTTTGCTCTTTTTTGGGTGGGGGACTGTTTTGTAGATTAATATATATCAACCTTTCCCAGTCTGCTGTGTATGCAAAGGTTGAGGAGGAATTAAATTATGCCGCTTCTGTGTATGGCAAAGAGCTGCAGACGATTTATAAGATCAGAATATGGATGAATTTCAAGACCTCCTGTGCTCTCATTAGCAAACTCCTTGGGGCTTTCCTTCTACTATATCAACTCTTGACATTGACCAGAGCTGAATGGATAACTTCCACTAATTCTCCTCTCAGTGTCTGTACTCTATATTATAAATGCAGATTTCCTGTTCCCATAATATCTATGTTAGATTTCCAGTTACCTTAACATAGATTTGACCACATAATCTATTCGTGACCTCCCTCTAAATGCTTGTAGCTTAACTGATCTTTATTAATATTTTTAGAAAAAAATAAGGATAATCCTGGGGTAGAATCAGAGGATCTAGAGCAATGCTAATAGCTTAATTTTTGACAGGGCCAGAAGGAAACTGCGTGACAGGAGTAAGTACACCTTGACCTTGATTCTTTTGACAAAAAAAGGGCCAACATTGGGCTTCTATGAAACCAGCTTTGAATTTTATATCACTATTCAGAAGGCCTATTCTCCCACTGTAATTACATCAACTGCAATAAAGAACATTATATTTCTCAATGTTCTTGCTATTGTGAGGTATTTGTAAGCTACTTGCTTTACAGTGTGAAAAGTCTATATCCAGGCGGGATTGGTTTTCAGTGGCCACTCTGTTGTCTCAATTACACAATGGCATCATGTCTAATGGAGGCAGAACCGAGGCAAAGTCTGAAAGCTTCAGAGAGGGATTCCTTTTCATCCTTTCTCATATTTTCTTTTTTTAGTATGATTAACTGCATGAGGTAGTTTTCATTTCCATATGATAGCCATATTAAAGCTGGAATAGGTAGACTAAGGATTTTTCTTTTTCTGCCAAAAATCTCACTGAGTTTGCTGGAACCAGCCTTCTGTAGATAACTTTGATATTTTCCTTATGCTGCAAATAAAACTACAGAATAGGAATTCCAGAACCAGAATGGATTAGGGTTTAATTACACAAGCTTAAACATAAATTGGTTTCCTGCTGGATGAGTGCAACAGTGCCTTTTTATTACACCTTGCCTTAATTTCTCAGACCTCTTATCTGCTACCCTGAATTTCCATGGTATGGAAACATACATGAACCAGCATGCCTTTTTCACATATGAAATATTTTTGTGGAACAGAGTTATGTAAAAGAGAAGGGATATCCATTTCTCCCCTTTGAATTCTTGCACTTACATGTTTTAAAAAATTGCCTCATTAAAAAAAGAAAAACAATTAAAAGCAGTTAAGACTTGGTTGTTCCATCAAGCACAGAGGAAGGGCATATTGTGAGTCAAGTTGGATCCTGGCAGGCACATGAGTTTGTATAATTTATATTGTCAATTTTGTTCATATTATGAGTGGATTTGCTTATTATTTTTGAAGGAGATGCCTTTTATTTTAAATTGATCTTGGTAATTAGCTGCACAGGGCCTTTGGAAATGGATAGTGTATAAATGAATAAAATTTAATTTTAATGTTGTTTGCTTTTAAATTACTCACAGGACAGAAATATGTTATCTTACAAAATTTCAGATTGACGCATTAGATTCCATATTTAGGAATAGGAAACCAAATCCAGCTAATGTATTCTGCACATATTTCTCTCATTAGTATCATAATCTGTCTGGTCTTGGGTTTTAAAAATTTGTTGGGCTACAAAATAAATGTGAATCTTGTACTTTGTATTAAATACATGTGGTACTTAATTTTTGGCCCAGCATTTAAGATTTATTCCTCACTGTATGATAAGACCAAATAATGTGTAGAGTAATATTCTAGAGCCATAAAGACCCTTGGATGTCATTAGGCTCTTATGCTGCCTTTTTGTTCTAAAAAGGTGTTGGGATAGAGCTCACTACCCCAAACTTTGGCTGCCATTTCAATGAACAACCTCCATGAAACAAGGCGCAAGTTTCATTTCAGGGTGTTTTGAAGCTTGGAACATCTTTCCTGGAAATTAGAATACTAAAATTCTTCGTCTTTTAAGCGCTTGGATTAGTGGTTTTATTTTTAAAAACATAAAGCATGTTCTTTAGATGACAAAATCTCCTAATTTTTGTAAGGGTAGTGTAGATATCACTATTCAAAATATGCTGTTCCTGATTAAATTGATACATCGTTGGGTGGATGTGAAAAGTTTTCAAAGGACATTAACTCTTAACTAATGTATACTATCCAGACCCTAAAAAACCTTCCAACTACAGTATATGATTTCTGTAGTATAAACTACAAGATCTAGGTTACTTGTGTGCAAGTGTTTCTGTCTTGAGTGTGTTGATAAATCAAAGAGCTGCAACACAAAATTTATTTTGAAAGGTATATATGAAAATTGTAATTGGCATGGATAAGTCTTAGTGCTGCCAAGCTCTTTGGGTATCCCTCTGTTATGCATTCATGTTCTGGTTTTATGTGTATTCTGTCTTTGCCTTTGCAAGCTAGTTATATGAAAAATAAAGTAACTTGCTCTTCTCCAAATGAAACATGTAAACGTCATCTGATAAGTGGTCTGTTTTGAATTCTCCCTCTTGACAACTGCCAGTCTGACCTCTGCCCAGATTAGCAGCAATCATATTTTCCCTAATGTTATCCTATACTGGATTTTACTGGACAGTTGGATTTTTCATGGTACTAAAGTACCCAGATTTAATTTTTACTTTTTGTATTCTACATTTTGTAGGTAAGTGATGAATCACTTCACATGCTATATTTCTTACAAGAATATTATATCTGCCTATCATCATGTCTATGTGCAGGAGGAAATCAAAAGATCTTAATAGTCACTGCACGTAATAATGACAACTTGGCATTAAAATGTAAAAAAAAGCTTTTTTGTGACTTTCTAGAATAAAATTTGCCATATGAAACACTGATTCAAGGGATAATTCTTCTGCATGTCAACTTAAGCGTTGGTTTTTAATTGCTTCTTTGCTAATAGCTTTGGCTACTGAAAGGGACAGAGGTAGTAAATAATGAAAGCAGAAATATGAACGTCTGAAGAGGTCTGAAGATTTGTGTTTTGTCCAGTTCCTTTAAAAAAATATGATTGTGGTGTAAGGTTTAGATATTGGTAAAGCTATTGTTCATGCAGATTTTATTGATTTGAGAAAATAAGAGCCTAAAATGAATCTGGCTTGGTTTTTTATGTTGACCTCCTTTAAGGGAAAGAGAAATAATGTTAAAATGTGGTTCACTTGCTTTTCTCAATTCTATTTGCAGCTGCCAAGAGCTTACTGAACAAAAAGTCAGATGGAGTAAAGGTAGGTTTTGAAATTGGGAACATCCCTTTCTTTTCCAGTCCCTTTCATAGAAATCTGCATCCTTAGCCAGCCTAAGTGATTCATATGCCAGATAATGGCTGTGCACAGCTCCTGCTAAGATGATCTCTGCAACTTGACCTTGTGAGTGCAGCAATGAAATTGATAGTTGACCATGCCATTAAGGCTCAAGACTTAATATAGGATTTTTTTTCCAACTGTTTCAGCAAGTACAACTACTGTAATATTGAGCTATGGAGCAAAGGACTATCTCTGGAAAATTATTAGACCCACTATTCCATATTGTGTTATCAAAAATATTTTATACTTGGTGAATTTGTAGGGTATGGTTTAAGTATCTGGAAGTGCTTATTACCTCTTTAAATAAATATATAATTATTTGCATGCTACAGATGCCCTGCACTTCTGTGTGGAAATAAAATGAGAACAAGGGAGCTATAACATTGGATTAATAAAGCAATGTACATTAATGGATTTCACAGCTGTTTTACCAAAGATCTCACTCTTGTTTATTATTTCTGTTCCCTTTTCCAATGGGTATTTGTCTATCTTTTAGAAAATTATGTTTACCATGTTACCTATATTTACTGGAATAATTAATATCTTATTTTATATATGAGTTTCATATCCCTGAAAAATACTTCCAAATCAAATTATATTCTTTGATAATATTGTTGGTTCTTTTATGTTTGGGAAAACTAATGGTCCTCGAGCAAGGAAATAAAGTATAGTCCTGATTCTTGCATCTTTCTCTACTATTCTGTGAATATTACATCTTCTGTGAACTATTTTGTTTAGCTGTACAATATTTTTTTTTAAAGTTGCATTTATTTAAAAATGGGAATTGCACATCATTGAATTAACATTATTTCCCCGTCATAGAAATAGAAACTAGCAGCTCCCCATTAAAAGCCATTGCTGCATTTATTTATTTTGCTATGTTCTGTTAAAGACCCCTAAAACATTTGCCTACTTTCCATTCCACATATCACTGGATGCACAGAATTAAACCATGCAAGCTGAGCTCCCACATCGGTGGTTCTCCAATTTTCCACTCCCCCGTCTCATATATACATAGTGTAAACTAATACAACTAAGCAATATATTTAATATGATGCATGTAATTATAATAAGCAGCTGACCAGACTTCACTATTGCATGAAGGAGGTCTCTGTACAGAATACAAGGACTCCTTTAACATTAAACATGGGTAAAGTTAAAAGGCTGTTCCTGTTCTTCTCTCATGTGTTCAGTAGAACATTAGAAAATGGGTATTAGCACTTCTACTTTTACTGCTTTATTGTTGTTTTTCCAATTTCCCACTTATAAATATTTCTTTAGGCATTAAATATGAACCACACTATGGTTCTTTGTTAATTGTTTCAGCAAAAAAAAATGATGCTCCTGATATTCTACATGCAATGATTTTGCTGTTGAGGGAAGAAGAATGTCTCTACTGTTCTCAAAACTCCTAAGTTAACAAAATAGATGACTCTAACCACTTCCCTATTGACTGCCCTCACTTAAGTAGTGGGGATTTGTTTCCATTTCATTGTTTGTCTGATTCTCTTTGGATGTCTTTCAGGACTGGATCAGGGAGAATATGCTTAAACAAGGGTGAGCTGTAGGTCAGTGGAAAAAATAACTAAGAGAGAATTTATACTTGGTGTAATACTTGATTTCACCTCAGTGACAAATGTCTGTAGAGATTCTCATCCAGGTCATGAATGTTCCAAAGGTGCTTTTCAAAACGTTTGTAAATGTTTCACTTTTCATTTGCCTTTTAAAAAGCAGTTTTTGGGACTTCAGTGACAAAGTGAGCGTAGCCTTTTCTTCTCCACGTGGAGAGCTCAAAATGTTCCTCCTGGTCCAATTCATAGCCCATTTATGCGAACAAGGCAGAAGAGGATTTTTCTTTTTTTTTCTTTTCTTCTCTCTGTTTTGCTTTCCCTAAAGTCTTGGTTTTTAAAAGAAAGAAAATGGGCGTCGAGCTCCTTGTCAGAATATTCAGGCAACCATGATGTGCAATTGATATTTCTGAGCTGAGCTCATCTTAATATGTTCAACTAAGGGGAATGTTGTTACTTGCTCTGACTAGTTTCAAACCTCAAAACATATTTGGTCCTAAAATTAATCAAAGAGATGGGCTCTCCTAGAACTCCTGGCTAATGATGATACAGACATTATGTGGTGATTGAACTCCAACTCTAAATATCTGTCTTCCATATTGTCCTGAACCCCAGTCATTTTAGTGGACTCTGTTAGTTTGCCTGTAATCTTACAATAAAATACAAATAAACTCCCTGCAAGATTTTTATACCTTTTTAGCGCAAATTGTCAGATTTCTTTATTCATTGCTACTTGCTGACAGATAACTGACTGCAGAGAATCATTTAAGCCGCCTGAAGATAAGTGGAATAACTGTTCTTTATCTGTAACCTTTTGTAGTTTAAATCCAGATTTTACAGTTAATTAGTCATTTCTTAAAAGCCCTTTGTGACTTGGGCTTGTCTAAGACATTGTGTTTCCCCAATATTTTTGCCCATTTGACCTGGACCACCAGCTCCACTTCCATTGTGATATTTAATGGAAAAGGGAACCCTGGTGTTGGGAGAACTAACTTTCTTTGGAACAAGTTGCCTCCTGAGGCAATTGTGGCTCTCTCTCTCTCATGGCTTGCAAACATTACTGGGAATTGATCACTACAAAATTCCCCACCTCCCCAAATAATGTATTGTTAATGACCATTTAATTACAAAAGATATTATTTGATTGTATTATTTTATTAACCTTGTTTTCTTTATTTGATAAATTGATGTAGCAGTCCATCTCATGTACATGACTGCAGCTGACCATTAAAACAGAATAAAAACCAAGCAATAATTATAAACCTGTTTTATATTCTAGGAGATTGAGGCACGCCTTCCCTAGTAGTAATTTAGTGCACTTATATGAGATTCAGATGGAATCAAATGTAAAGGGGATGCACCTACCTCTGATAAAAAGAGAGAATAAAAATAGGGACTTATTACTCCTTGTGTCTTTTAGATTTTCCAAGCTTACATAAAATATACCTTCCAGCTTTTCTCCAGGATAGGCTCTATTTGCTACAGGACAAAAGTAAAAACAACAACAACAGTACTTTAGCCAAATTCCAACTCAGATCAGAAAAATCCTTTTATTCTTTCTTTTGCAGCAAATACAGATTTCTCATCATCTTGAAATTTAGTTCACGGATTGTGATGCTTAATGTAGGCAATGGTGTGTGCTACTCGGAGCTCTTGAAAAAAAGATCTAATTCTAATGCAGTAGGTTCTCAGGAGAAAATACTGCAAGTGAAATAGGACAAACTTAAGTGCCTGCGTGTTAACAGGAGTCTTGCTTTGTTTACTCAAAAGCACTTAAAGTTTATGCATTATATTTGTAATACTTTCTGATAAACTTCAGATTGAAATTCCAGTAAAATAACTTTATATTCCCAAGGCTGTCTAAGCTTTTGGCACGTAAGAGCCATAGTGCATGCCTTCCAGTAATGAAAAAAGCACATTTATCTTGTACTCAAAGCAAATCTAAATGTAGTCTCAAATCTTTGCAAAAATTAAAAAGCTGCTTGGAAGCTTCAAAATATTATGCATATAATCAACATGGAATAAAAACACTGAAGATATCATGGTACCAAAGGCAAAGCATCAGCAAAAAGAAGTACAATTGTTAATGTACGTGGGAGATTTAAAATGTCTTCATGTAGCTCTGAAAAGATTATGACATAACGGGAGAACATATTCAAATAAGAATTATCATTGCCAAGATTTTGTCTCTAGGGGTCTGTGGGTGAGTATGTTTCTTCTGCTTTGCTCTAGAGGGCTTAATATGGGACAGCAGGGAAAGGAAGTTACCTCAGATTATATGGTAGAAGTGGAAATGGGGGTGGATAACAGGATTTCTTCTAAGCAAAATTGGGAAAATGTTGCAGGTATAAATATTAGTAGATTCTGAAAAATGAAGAGAAAAGTGGCATGATTTGGGTGGATGGACTAAGCCATAACTTGGGCCTTCAATAAGTATGGCACAGGACAGATTTAGGGAAGGAATCATCCTCCTCCTCATTTGCATCATTGTAGAATAATTTCTGTCTACACAGTTCTTAAAGAATTATCTTTTTTCTCCGCCATGTTGATATTTCTCCCATTTTTCTCCCTGATTTCTCACACAGGGCAAGAAACAGAGAAGCTCATAAAATCTAGTTTATCAAATGAGATCTCTATTCCGTGTACTTTTCATTCATACCCAGTGCCTCCTTATTGGGTATATATATATATATGCCATCTGATCAGTCCTGTTTTCCCCCTGTTTGCAATTATCTTTCATAAGTATTTGTCTTTCTATACAAGTATTACAGAGAATAGAGTCATAGAATCATAGGGCTGGAAGGGACCTTGGAGGTCTTGTAGTCTAACTCTCTACCCAAGGCAGAAGCCCAGACAAATGGTTATTCAATCTTTTCTTGAAGATTTCCTGCAATGGAGTCCCCACAAATTTGAGAGGAAAGCTGTTTCATTGTAATTGTTCTCACTATCAGGAAGTTTCTCCTTAGTTCCAGGTTGGATCTTCCTTTGATGAGTTTCTACCCATTGCTTCTTATCCTGCCCTAAGGTGCTTTGGAGAATTAGTGGATCATCTCCTCCTTGTGACAACCCCTCAAGTACCAGAAGACATCTTATAAGGGAGATGAGTGGCATAAAAACATAATAAATAAAAATAAATCAATAAATCATGTCACCCCTAATCCATCTGTTCATTAGGCTAGACCAGGGGTGTCAAACTCGCTGTGTCACGTTGCCATGATGTGACATATCACAATGTTTTTCCCTTTGCGGAGCTGGGGTGGGCGTGGCTTATGCATGATGCGTCTAGCCAGCAGGCCACCAGTTTGGCACCGCTGGGCTAGACATACCTAGTTCTCTCAATTCATCATATGGTTGAGCATCTAGATTCCTTATCATCTGTGTTGCTCTTTTCTGCACTCTTCTAGGTTCTCAGTGTCTTTTTTGTATCGTGGCAAGCAGAATTAGTTGCAATTTTCCAAGTGTGACCTCACTAGTGCGGTATAGAGTGGTACTATCACTTATTGTGATCTTGATGCTATCCCTCTGTTGATGCAACCTAGGACTGCATTGGGTTTTTTTATCAGCTGCAGCACACTGCTGGTTCATACTTCAGTGGTGGTCCATTATGACATCTAGATCCCTCTCACATTTACTGTTGTTGAGCCAGGTGCTGTCTATTCTGCTTTAAGTGCAGGATGTTACTTTTCTCGCACTAAACTGCATCTTGTTGGATGGGGCCTAATATTCAATTCTGTCAAGATGCAAATTTGATGAGTTCCCCTTCTATCTCCTCATCTGTATCACTTATGAAGATGTTGAACATCACTGGGTCCAAGATAGAACTTTGAAGTACCCCATGCTTCCCTCCATGTAAATGTAGTTCAATTAAAGACTACACACTAAGTGCAGTTGGTCAGTCAGTTGCAAATCCAACTGAAGATGGTACTACCTATCCCACATTGTTCTATCTTACCAAGAAGTAGGCTTTGCTCTACTTTGTCAAATGCCTTATTGAAATCTAAGTAGATTATACCCACAGCATTTCCCTGATCCACTAATTTAGTTACTTTATCAAAGAAGGCCATAATATTTGTCTGGCATGATCTGTTTTTAACAAACTCATGCTGATTTCTAGTAATTGTTTTGTTCATTTCTAGGTGCTCACAAATTTGCAGCTTGATTATCTTTTCTAGGATTTTTGCAGGTATTGATGGTAAGCTGGATCCATTTTTCCTCTATCTTGGAATCATATAGCTCTTTTCAAGTCCTGCAGTGCCCCCTTGCCCTTGCTTCAGGAGCTCTAAAAAATTTTGTTCAGTAGTTCTGAGATCACATCTTTCAGCCTTCAGTACCCTGGGTTGTAAACTATCTGATTCTGGTGTTTTGAATTAGTCAAAGTGGGTAGATGGGGTTTTTTGATTTGCATGCCTGTTCTGTCCCTCATTGTACTGCTTTTGATAAGTTAGGCTATTTTTACCTTTTGCATAAAGACAGATGCAAAGGAGGAATTAAGCAGGTCCGCTTTCTCCCTCCTGCCCATCACCTTCTTGCCAGCTTCTTCCATTAGTAGGCATCATTTCCTTAATTTTTTCTTGTTCCTTACATATTGAAATAAACTTTTTTTGCTATTTTCAGCTTGTGTTGTAAGTCTTAGTTTATTCTGAGGCTTAGTTTTCCTGACTGCACCTCTGCAATTCAGGCTATTTGCTAGTATTCTGTTTTAGTTACATTTCTGTTTCAATTTTTTATACTTGTCCTTCTTGCCCCTCAGTT